>ONZK01001231.1:25124-39370 GCA_900322385.1 Pharnaceum exiguum | reverse complement strand
GGGGGGGGGGGATAATTTAAGAAAACGCGTCAATGCGCCAAACTAATAACACCTTAAAGTGAAGCACCCCTCTGTAGTCTAGTTGCAATGAATTAAGATGGTGTGATAAATTCCTACGACTTCAATTTGGGTTCTTAAAGGAGCACCTTTCCAAAACTATCAAAATGACTATCTACAGTGCACTAGTGCTGCTCCAAATACGGAATACTTACCAAATTTTAAGTTGACATAGCTCATAATTCATAAATAGCTTCTTGATTAAAATCGGCAAGTGCAAAAGCAAACTGCTAACAGCTAAAATACACAAACGTCTGGTCCAAATAGGTAAAATACACTAACTTCAGTTCTGGTCCACATTTTATTTTGAAGCCAAAAATACAATCTTAAAACATTTATAAACCTCACTCAAGAAAATGTAGTACAAACCTGAATGGCAAAAGAGGGCGATCATTGATTGCTGCCCATATATTCCAGCCGGTAAAATCAGCTTGCTGCATTGCTACCTAAGGCGGGGAGGATAAAACCGCCACAACATGACGTGATTAATGCAGTACAAGATAACAAGCAAGGGAAAGCTTTGCTGATGAAAATCGAAGAAGATAATCTCATGGGCTATTGTACCTGAGCAGTGGAAGGAAGAAGCTTTCCACTTGAGTCTCTTAAGGACGAGGAGTCACCTAGTGCAAATATCCGTGGATGACCTTTTACACGAAGGGTTTCATCAGTTTCTGCTTGTCCTCTTCCATTCAGAGGAAGCACATGGGGCTTATCACATGGTTCCAATTGAGGTATCCGAGGTTTATTCCCAATTGTCCACAAAACTAAATCTGCTTCAAGGCTTTGGCCCTGCAGACCCCTTTCAGCAGGCTGAATTTCCACAACCAGCTTCTCTGGATCTTGCTCCTCACGAACATTAGAATCTGCATCATCGTCCCCCAGTTCGTTTGATGCCTCTATGTCAGCAGCCCTACTCACTGAGTTGACGTAATATCCCAAAAATAGATCAACATTCCTGTCTTCAAGAACCTGTCAGTCTCATGAAAGAATTAGATTTAGACAATGCACAATACCATATATACGTAGGCTAACGAAATGAGGAATAAGAGATATAAGATTTACATTGTCCCATTCACCGGCACTAGGAAATACAAAAAACTGCCGTACAAAAATCCATAAATCAAACAGAAAACTTACTTTCAAGGCAGCATCTCTGTTACCAGGTGGTGCATAAGGGCAAATTGAGGTATCCACATTGATTGCTTGCACAATTCCTTTGCCCTGAAGTCTCTCTGATACTGTTGCAGCCAATTCGGCCCCAGAGTAACCACACCCTACAACGACCACTCTAATCGAAGATTCGTCGCCAAAAGTATTCCTTTCCAGTGCTTTCAGTTTATCTTCAACCTTCTGCATGAAAGAATTTGAGGAAAATGTTTATAGAGCAATATAGGTTGCTCGATGAAAACCAGATAAAAAATGATCATCCACTCAAAATGCTCAAGGGAGAAAGTTCCTGATCCACTGAGATTACTTGCTCTATAGAAGACTTGTAATGTTGCTAGTTCAACGAGACAAGCTATATTGAGACAGAAGGAAATATTTTAAACATATACACAAACCAAATACTCACACTAAAGCTTCTAATTGAGAAACGAAGACTAAAGGCATGTTCCATTTGCCCAAATGTCTTTGAAATGACAAGTCACAACTTGCCACAGCAAATTATACATTGAATCTATTGACATTTGACGAACCTGTCTAGTGCCAATCGTAAGTTCGTAACCCTCACCTCCACCCAAAGAAAAAGAGTAGAAACGCCATTTTTAACAAGCAAGGGAGAAAATTACATTTCCTCAAAAACTAAAAGGCAAAGGAGGAAATCAAATTCCTCCACCAGATTATAATTTTTTTGTACGTGCTGCCAGGGGTATTTGCAAAGTAGTTGGCCCACGAAACATGAAAGAAAACAAAAGGAGACAGAGAGTCTTTATCTGTCACCTATTTCTGCTCTTTAACGGCCTGCGCAATTATAAATGCTCTTCTTTACCACAACTGACGGCCATAATTTTGTTGTCACCTTACACCGTACTAAGTGATGACCCCCCAACACTTGTTTACCCATTTACTAAAGATGGGTCCATTTTTTATGGGAGATAGCAATTTCAAAACCCAATACTAGTTTACACTTTACACAAATTCATCTCATTGACAGGCTATACCACTCAATTGTTCCCTTCAAGTGAAGTGAGCAAGATTATGTCCTGCTACATAGATACAACTGTAGCTAGACATGCCATCGGTTGAAATTTACAATATACTTACACATGCTTCCTCAAATGTTGAAAATGGCAGCGCATATTCAATAGCCCCAGGAACAACATCAAGCTTTGGTTCAGCCCCCAAAGCAAGAACCAACCTGGCTGCCCAAGCAAAAAACATGTACTCAGCTTGAGTAGTTCAGCTTTGATTTATGAGCCAGAGATTTCACAAACTATAGACCATATTCACATTAGAAGATGGTTACAAGATTGATTTCCATAGTATACCCCATAACACAAACGGAAATGGGTTACCAATACTGAAGCCAATACTGCAATTATGCACAGTGAATAATATGCTTGCAGTTTCTATGGCAATATTGGATATATTAACATAGACCAACTTAGTACCAGTCATATTCTATAAGAAGGTCGCTTTCAAGCTGCACAGTTCCAGCACAACTGGATCTCTGAGAGCCATTAGCCAGCACCTCATACGAAGGATGTAGAAGTTTCACTCTGTCCTGAATGAACTGTACATCAGTATTTGCGAGTAGATCAGAAAATCGAGGAGCTATTTCCCATGCGTCCACTTCTGCAGAGCCACAAAAAATATCACCAACAGAAAACAATTGATAAAGGATTAAGAGATGATGGTTGCACAAGGTGGAATAGGGCAAACTTATATTCTCACAAGCTGGTCAACAAACCTCCAGATAAAAGCTCGTAAAGCATTGGCTTGAAAACAAAACGCTCTGATTGATCAATAAGGACTACCTGATAATACACGAAAGAAAATAACATCAATAGTGCCAAATGTCATAATTCCCTTATCTGATAGGGGCGAGTAACCAGCAATGAATCCATAGTTTTCAACTATTATTCACAAGTGGAATAACATATTATTTTTATGGGTAACTTCTTACCTTTTACAATAAAGTAGAGCATCTAACAGCAAGTAAAAGAGCTGGACAGTAGTATCAGAAGGATCATGCATAACATAAATATAGCAACTCTTCAGGTAGCATGTCAAAATCAAAATTTCTTTAAAAGTCGAAGACCAACGACTGGTGTTCGAGAAACATAATTCAA
Organism: Pharnaceum exiguum; assembly: GCA_900322385.1. Taxonomy (NCBI): domain Eukaryota; kingdom Viridiplantae; phylum Streptophyta; class Magnoliopsida; order Caryophyllales; family Molluginaceae; genus Pharnaceum; species Pharnaceum exiguum. Next base: position 36,020 of record ONZK01001231.1, on the reverse strand, counting down.
CAACATAGATGACCCATTGAAGACAAGTGGACAAAAATTTGTATGAATCGGTAATAGGATGGACCAAACTTCATTCTCCAAACCAAGTTGCATGATAATTCTGTGCGTCCTGAATCTGTCAACAACTCATGCTAGTAGTTTTGTCAATATTGTTCTGGTGCAGAGCATGTTGCAGAAGAGAATCAACTGGAAAATGCCTAGAACTTAATTGGAATACTAAGAAAAGCAACAACTTTTGAATATGTGTCCACACAACATTGAGACCTTCCAATTATAAATGGTTTTGAAGATCTCTATATCAGCAACATTGTAACAGGTCCACTCATCAAATAAATAGTAAGGCCAAGAAGTTTTACAAACTAAAGTTGAACAAAATCTTACTTGCGGTTTCTTGTCATCAGGCCAAACAAGAGATTCTAGTCTCAGTGCTGTGTACAATCCTCCAAATCCACCACCCAGAATGCACACTCTTGGCCTCTGAAAGAAGAAACAGAAATAATCACCACCACATTTGAAGACTAGATGTGAAACAAATGTAAAAGTGAGCAGTGAAGTGCAAGTTCAGACAACTAGACAGGTAGAATTACCACTATAATTACACAAACAGCTAAGGGGGCTTGAGAAAGACACATTTAACCATGAAAGAAGTTATCCAGCTTCTAGTGATAATGACTTTATCAAGTTGCCCTGATAAGGCCTGTGATACCCCGTCTCAATGAAGCTATAGACAAATCATTTTGTAACTTTACTAAGATTCAGTCAGATACAACCTCTAAAATTATGAAGGTTTCTTACATCCAAACCTCCCATACCCCACGTTGGAGGCTTAAAAAACACTGGCTGATTGATATATAGTTGACTAGTTTTTACCAGCACAATACCATAGAAAAGACCGGGTGTTAGATTATTAGCGGTAATGACATATCCCCATGTGAAAGAGGATAATGGGGGATTGCATGCACATGTTCAAACTCACAATCCCATCCATATGCACAGATACATACTTCACACATTACATGTAAACCTCAGACAGAAAACATTCAAGAGAAATTAAGAAAACAGATTATATTCTTAACCAAACCTTATAATAATATTCTCCTCAGAAAGATATTTTACAAGTTAGACCACTTCCTTTAGATACCAGATTATGATGCATAAGAAAGAAAGAAAGAAAGAAAGACATGACTGCTGGGGGCAAAAATACATCGTCACATAACAAGAATCTTCACCTTCTTGTCAGGCCAAATGTATTGTTTCACATTATCTTCACTCTCGGTTAACTCGGGCCGATTGTCATTCATTCCCGAGACAGAAGCAACTATCGAGAATCCCTTGGTTCGGAAGCTTGCGTTGAACCAAGAATTGACTGCACATCGTCTACTAATAAAGGGAAACACTCTCCTGTGCTGCTTCGGAAGTCCTGATTTCATGTACAAGAAACAACTCAATCATACAGGCTAACTTAAAAAAGGCATATCAAGCCATCACTAAGAAACAATAAAATAGGTGGATTTTGCGCCACAGAGCTTGAAACACAATTGACAAGTAACTACTTTTCGGCATCAACAGTCCAACAAAGAGAGCACCTGTAGGGCTGTAGGAGTTTTAGTATCATAGGATCATAGTCCATAGCACGGACACTTCTCACGCGCACAGTGTTCGTGTCGGACACGTATTTAGGGTTAGAAACTCTAAAATCAGTGTAATTTTACAACTTCATTCTCGTGTGCCGTGTCGGATACCACACCTAGGAGAAGTGTCCGTGCAACATAATAATCACACCCAAGTCCTGCTAAGATTCTACATTAAGCCGACGACTCCAAATATCATTTTCAAGTAGGTCAAACACCAAAAGATCAATCCCATTCAAAACAATTACATCTGATACCTCTTTCTTTCCTCTTTTTTTGTCATCCAGGAGCCACTATGGACAGTTACAACTACAAAGGTGTGCGGTCTAGACTCTAGACCCTAAGACCTAGTGTTTTTGCACAGTCTCGACTCTCGATCTTAACCATTCTATACGCGGTCCATAATGCTTAGATTACTTTTCTCCACTGAACTTTCACTAATTTTGAAACTACTTTTCATCCATTCTTTCGAAATCCCACAGCTGCTGTTCAATTGTTCATTTTTCAGATGTTCCTGGCAGCAAGATGACAACTTTATCCTTTCCTATCCTATGTCAATTCATAATTTTGATACTGAGGATCAAACTTATGTGGCAACTTAACGGTTCATAAAATCAAAGCATACCCCCCAAGTCACTTGTCATCCTTGTTCATTTGGGTCATCCAATCCAATTACAGAACTTCCAAAAGTACCCTTTTCAATTTAAGCTATAACAACACTACTCTCAAGTCAACTACCCTTTGAAACTTACTTGTAATACAAATTTCACAAAATCAAAGCATACCCACATGACCATTTCATGCAAAAATGATATAAAGCAAGCATATTGGATAATAAGCAAGAAAGAAAGAAACTTTAGATAGACTTACTGCTGCTGAAATGGTGAAGGGTTGCTGTGATTGCAAGTGAGTTGAGCTGAGACATTTGGATTGGATTATGCTGACTCCACTCTCTGTCCTCTTTTCTCTTTTTGCTTTGTCTGTCTGTCTGTCTATCTGTCTGACTAGCAGAAGTCAAACAGTAGTGTTGTTTGTACTTGTGCTGGTGTGGAAACTAGAACGTGGAAAGATTGAAGCTTTTTGAGGTGACTGGTAGATTTGGGTTACACGTGAACAGTACTGTGTGCTGATATCGGTTACTCAATTCTCTTTATTTATCTTCTTCTTAAATTAATTATTAATGGATCCATATTAAATGTTTTTTTTTTTTTGCAACAGATTAAATTTGATCACGTATAAATCAAAATGTAAGTGAAAATTTATATTTAAAAAATATATATATGGAAAACAACAGTTTTTGTTGAATAAATTCTTGTTAAATCTGCATATAAAGGAATTTAAATGTGTAAAATTGACTTAAAATGATAGAAGAGGGAAAAAAATGACTTTTTTTTATTATTATACTTACTCGTATATGATGTCAAATTTTGCAAAGCATTATATTGACTAATATGTGGAAATTAACATTTGTCTTAATACACAATTTTTAACAATCAACATGTATTTCAACAAAAAAAATAAAATAACAATCAACATATATAGCATATTTAAATGTATATAATGACATGATCATAAAAAAATCTTGTCTACAATTATATGAAAGGATATAAGAAAAAAATATTCTTGACTTTTTATTGAGTGGCAACATAATGTAAATATAGTTTTAAAGTTTCTATTATGTTTGATTTAAAAAGTTAGACTTCTTTTCATGTTAACCTCTTTTACATTATTTTTCATATAGCAAAAAGTAGATTAGTTTTTATATCTTATAAAAAAAGGACCAAAAACTATCTATTATCTTGACTTTCCTTTTACCTAATACAAAATCAACAATCAATTTATATCTATATAGAAAATTAAACAAGTTTCTAGTTATATCCACATAAAATCATATTAATCTTTTAGTTATTGGAAAAACATCGATTACAAAAATATAAAAAAAGAAGATGATAAATTACATCAAGGACAAGTGTAATAGTATGTTTAGAAGGTGCTTTGATCTCATATAACATTAGTTTGCAATCTCTTACCATTGCTTTAAAATAAGCCGACCCAATAGTAAAAACTTTTCAAAGAGACATGTTTACGAATAAAAGTACAATAATATGATTTCATTGTATAGGACTCCATTACCCTCAACATGTGGAATCAAGTATCTCTTATACCTTTGGAAAATAATTAATTGGGACGCAAAACGATGTTGTTATCTACTTAGATATTAGTTTTAACTTTTAACTTGTGCTCCATGAGAAAGTAACACTGCAAAGTTGCTCTCATTGCACATGTCAAGTAAAATTTTGAAAAGCTCAAGACAGTAAGCCCAAGTCAACCAAATATTTCAGTGACATATGACTTTATTTTAATAGAATATATCATCACCTCTGTTTTGAATTAATCAAATTTATACAATTAAACTTTGACCATAATTATTATTTTTATAAAATTTACTCCTCTAAGCACTCTTAATTTTCTTTATAAATAAAAGAATGCAAAGTATTTTCTCTCCAAAAAAAACAAGTGCATAAATGTTTTCTCTAACAAAATTAAAAAGAGTGCATTAATATTTTCATTATTCTATAAAATAAATGAAAATTTTTTAGAAAAAGAAAAAGAAGAAAAAGGAATTAGAATGGAATGACAATCATACCCTTGTCTTAAAAAGGGACAAAATCAACCCAACCCAAAGAAAGCAAGAAACTCAGAAAAACGACTTTCAATTCCCTTCCCCAGACAAACAAACAAACAAAAAAGCAAAGAAACAAATCCCTTCACTTGCCTCTTTAACTCTTTTCAACCATGGCACAACAACAACAAACACTTTAACAACAAAACAACAACAACATCCATAGTTTAACAAGATGAGCAACAGCAGGGGAGGCATGCTAAACAACAACCAGCAACACCACCAGCACCATCTTCAACAACAACATCATCACCCTCAACACCACCACAGTAGTAGTAGTAGCAGTGCCAACAATACAAACAACAACCCAAACAGGCCAGAGTGGCTACAGCAATACGATCTGATAGGCAAGATTGGTGAAGGGACGTATGGTCTTGTTTTTCTTGCTAAGGTTAAGGCTACTCGTGGGAAATCCATTGCTATTAAGAAGTTTAAACAGTCCAAGGATGGTGATGGTGTTTCCCCTACTGCTATCCGTGAAATCATGGTACTCTCTACTCCTCTCTCTCTCTCTCTCTCTTTCCCTCTTTCTTTGGGGGGATTTTGTGATGTGGGTTTTTGTCAAATTTTGATCTTGATGCCATTTGTTTGTTGTTTTGATGGTTTTGTGTAATGGGTTGTTGTCAAATTTTGATCTTGATGATTGCTTACTTATGCATGCCCTTTCTTGGTGATAGTGATTACTGATTAGTGGGTAGTTTTTGGAATTTTAATGTTTTCTTTGTTCTTTTGAGTGAACTTTTTTTGTGCATTTGGGTAGTTTTGATGGTTTTGTTATGTGGGTAGTTCTCAAATTTTGATCTTGGCTAATTATTTATGCTCTTTTTGGGTAGCTTGGAATTTTGTTATTTTTTTTGTGTATTTATGTTGTGTTGATGGGTTTTTGTTTAAGCCCTTTGTAGTGGTATTGGGATTAGTGGGTAGTTTTTAATTTCTTGATTTTATGTGGTTATTTTTGATGAAGGACTTAGTAAGGCAATATAGTTCTTTTGGCGATTTTTTTTTTTTTTTGAAATGCAATTGTGAGGATATTTGAATATTGTTTAGTGGGTATTGCTCAAAATTTGAAATTGGTCACTTGGATATTTGGTTGTCTAAGTGGTTTTCAGCCCCTTTTGATGGTATTGTTTAGAGGGTAGCTTGAATATTATGGTTTGATTTTCTGGTGTTATTCTTTTTGGCTTTTAATAATTCTAATCATTCTTGTTTTTCGATTATGATCTTGGCCCCTCTTGTTCTGTGTTATGTTTGGTTGGGTATATAGTGTCATTTTGGCAATGGGCAAAGAGTCAGGCTTGTGTGTGAGATTTTACTCTATTAGTCAAGGGTCATGGGATCTTTAGTTTGATATTCTCCTGAAGATTGGGAGATTGAGGAGCTCACACATCTTAATTAGCATTTTGGCGGCAGTGAGTTTTTATAATTCAGAGGATTGTAAGCTATGGCTGGGTGACTCGACTGGGGTATTGTCTCGTGAATCTTATCTTCAATCTTTTGATGTACCCTCTCAATGTCCTCCTTTTTCACAACCAATTGTAATTCCCATCCAAGGGTGGGGGATTCAAGGTGTACACAACCATTTCCCTTTTACTGAAAAGTTATAGCGAGAGGTTGTTTCCGAGAGAGATCCTTTGGTGCATTGCTGCATTGAACTTTTCACTTCCAGCGACATCACAAAGAATAAGAAGTACCAAAAACTTTTAAAGCCATTGATTCAGCCCATATCAACCAAAGCTGAAAGAAATTTACTCATTCTTGCAACTTCATCTGCAGTGGAAGATAGTTTCCACAATTTCCCATTGCTGGGAAAATGGGAATTTTAAGTCTCTTTAAAAGATTAGGCTTTATTTGGGGGAAACGGCTCTTGGATAGATTAAAATGAAGGACTTGCTTCAGAGATGTCACAAGGAAATAGCTTTATCTTTAGACATATGTGCAATGTGTCATGCTCAAAAAGTTGTACATTTCGTTATTCTGTGATTGTTCGCTCTCTTGGGACGGAGTCTTTGCTGTGAGTGAGCAGTATTTGGTGTGTACCCCTACGGTTTTGATTTCATTTCATGCAACATAAGTTTGTGGCTTGGGAAGAGGAAAGAAGATGAGAGAAACAGACAGGACGGATATTTCTGTAGGCGTCTCTTAGTATAGATGCTCCGTGGGATCGGATCACTTATTTTTCTCAAGGAGTACTTGTCATGTTAATCTGTTCTACAAAAATTGGGGAAAAATGTTTACTCACACTGTCCTGGAATACTTGTTTGCCCATGATATTATGACCTGATTGTGTTTATCTTAAAAATGTTCTAGTGGATATTTCTCAAATTTTTATTTGGGATTCCCATTTTTGTCTATTGGGCATGGGGTATTTAAAGCTCTTTCTCATGATATTATACAGTAGTTAGTTTGAAATAATCTAGTTGAATGTTTTTTGCACTCCTGTCTAGTGAAGCTGAGTAGATTGAAGTTTTCTATTGGGTAGGCATTGAGGTTACAGTCTGGTTATTGAACTTGATCTGACTGTTTTCATCTTTTTTGATCTTTTTAACATATATTAAGTAACCAAAGATGCAATTTCAGGGGTTGCGGTTGAGAAATTGAGGTTTCCTACCAATCCTACATATGATTTTCGTGAGAAAGGCTATATATTTTAGCGTTCATGGGGTACTAATGTAACATTGATTAGGTGGAGGTTTCCTACCAATCCTACATATGATTTAGGGATCCTTTGCGTTCATTGCAGCAATTATACCCTGTTATCAGTTTGATCTCCCGTATAAACTCGACCAGAAGATTGCTGCTGTTGTTGAACCTTTAGTTTGCATACTTTATTGGAACTTTGATAGATATAAAAGAATTACGCACCCCTTTTAATCCGTTATTTCCTTTTCTTGCTGCAGCTGCTGCGAGAAATCACTCATGAGAACGTGGTTAAGCTTGTGAACGTGCACATCAATCAAGCTGACATGTCGTTGTATCTAGCCTTTGATTATGCTGAGCACGATCTTTACGTGGGTATCTTCCCTATGTTTTGCTTTATGACTTTGATAATATGTTTCATTGATGGATGATAAGCCTCTTTTAATAATCTATATTATTTTGGTTGATTCAAATGGAGCGAAAAGGGCTGACTTTCTGTTGTGTTCAACTTTATTTGTTATGTGGTAGGAAATTATTAGATATCATAGAGACAAGGTGAGCCAGCCTATCAACCAATACACTATTAAGTCACTTCTTTGGCAGCTACTTAATGGCCTGAATTATTTGCATAGGTATGTGGAATGATTACTTGTGCCATGTTGCTTGCATGTGTTCTTCATCAATAGTTATAATTTCCTCAGCTTTGTTGCTGCAGTAACTGGATTATCCATCGAGATCTTAAGCCTTCAAATATCTTGGTATGCTTTCGGTTTTTTAAGGTTAACCTGACAAATTCACATATTGACGCAAGAAAACATTCCCAAATACTGTGCCTTCATGTGTGCTTCTTGATTGATTGTTTTTCAAAAAGGTAATGGGCGATGGAGAGGAGCAGGGTATTGTGAAGATTGCTGATTTTGGATTGGCACGAATATATCAAGCTCCTTTGAAGGCACTTTCTGATAACGGGGTAAGGATTCTGTCGTAATTACTGTTTTCTGCTCCCACTACCTTTTTTTTTTAAATTCTTTGTACTTGCGAATTCCTCTGGTAGACTATGCCCTGTTGAACTGCCTATTTGACGAAAATAAGCTAGTGCGTGAAGTCCTATCCCGACAAGTAGTGTAGTTTTGAATCAGAAATATATTTTCTTATCATGCTACATGTCTGACCAGTTGAGGAAGGGATGTAGAGCAGTTACCAGCTTATTTGGATGAGTTGTGAAGTTATAAAAAATCTCTTCTGTATTGCATTTGTCAACTGTCAAGTTGTAATGTCCATTGAGTTTATGTAGTCATAAATCAAATTGAAAGGAACTCCACCTGAGGGCTGAGGATTCTTTCATTATGTACAGTTAGGTGTGAGTGGTGCATGTTCTAATTCTCTAAAACTCCTCGCAATGGTAATTGTATGAGCACAATGCTCTAGAACAGGTGTTTCTTCTTGTAATTTCTCGTAGGTTGAACAGATTTTGTCACATTGAACAATAGTGGCAGATAGTGATGTTAGGCTTTGAATACAGTGGATTTTGGCTTGTGCGTAGCCAGGATGGGAGTGTTGCATATTGTAGTGTGGTTTTTTAAATCTGGGAGGCTAGTTTTTATGAATAGTTTATTTCTTTATCATGCACATTGAGGATGACTAATTAGTTTGTCCCATAAGCTAACTGCTTTTAGTCATAAATGTGTAAAAGCAAATCTTTTTACAACAACAACAACCCGGAGATCATCCCCATTCCATTGGTCTTGGGGGTCAAGGTGTACTCGACCTTTCCCTCTAAAATTAGAAGTAAAGTGAGTTTTTAGCCAAATAAAGCAAACCTTAATACAAACAAAATTGAGTCATAAGGTATTACTTTCTCTATTGTCTTCTATGCTTTATGGATATTGGAATTTGGTTTACTTGGACATCATTTTGACCCTTTTTTTCCATCGGTCTAATGTCAAAAAAACTGTTGCAGGTTGTCGTTACAATTTGGTATCGTGCTCCGGAGCTGCTTCTTGGAGCAAAACACTACACTAGTGCTGTTGGTATCCGTTGACTCCAGTTTACCTCTACTTTAAATTACTAAGATTCCATTAAGCCTGAATCATTGAAATCAATAATGCTCGACCACTCCTGGAGATGGGGCTAATACTGACATGTTATGTGGATCAGATATGTGGGCTGTTGGATGTATTTTTGCCGAGCTACTAACATTGAAGCCATTATTTCAAGGATCAGAAGTCAAAGCCACACCAAATCCATTTCAGGTATATAGAACTGCATTTCTGTGTTTTTCCTCTTTGAATCAAATGGGTGAGCTGTGACTCCTGGCTACCTAACTTTTCTTCTGTAACTTTCAAATATACTTTTTAGGTTTCTTTTTAATATGTTTGCATTATCTGCAGTTGGATCAACTTGATAAAATATTCAAGGTCTTAGGTAAGAATAACTTCATCTGGTTATGTGTTTTTGGCCAAGAACTGTCAGTTAACTTGCTTCCACTGCAGGTCACCCTACACCGGAAAAGTGGCCTACACTTGTGAATCTTCCACATTGGCAGGCCGATGTGCAACATATCCAGGGGCACAAATAGTGAGTTACTGAATCATTTAAAATTTGGACAATAACTGAACAGTGAAATTATCTGCTTCCACCATTTCGTCTTCTAGTATGGTGCCATTGTGTTTCTGAGGATTTTTTTCCTGGATGACCTCGTAGTTTGCTCTCTTTTGATTTCATGAATGTTTGCCTTTCTTAACTCATGGTTTTCCTATTTCGACAGTGATAATCCTGGACTTTATAGTGTTGTGCATCTCCCTCCCAAAACAGCTGCTTATGACCTACTCTCAAAGATGCTGGAGTAAGTTATATCACTCATTGATTAAAGAGTAGTCCCCAAGTTTATAATATATTTATCTTTTGGTGTATATTGCTGAGGCCCGAGGGTTCTCAGAGTTGGAATTTTTAGATGGCTAGGTAAACTGAATAAGTACAAGATGTCAGCTGGACCTAGGAGTTCAGCTCATGATCTTAGTATTTGTTTGCTGTCTTAAGTGTTTCGGGCATAGATTTGCAATACGTGAGAATTGTACCATCTATCTAACCGGTGTGATCGATTTTATTTATATTGTCGAGGCATTTTGTCATTCATTCACTGTTTGTTTGATTGTTTCTTTGTCTTTTGACTTGATAAAATGTAGGTATGATCCACGGAAGCGAATAACTGCTGCACAGGCACTTGAACATGAGTATGGCTGTCTCTACCCCCCTTTTTTTTGGATATTTTGAACATTGGGTTCCTTTAATTTTTGAAGGCATAATTATATATGCTGAAGTCGTCTTTCTGTGGATTTCTACGTAATTCTTTCTGTCTTGTCTACTGTTCTTCATAATATGATAGCGTAAATCAAAGATTTGCGAGGCTCTAATTTGCAACTGCTTCGAACTTAAGTTATGTTCCAGGGTCTGAGTGGAGAAACTTCTCATATTTGTCAAGATGGCCAAATATGCTTGCTTCACAGAGTTGATTGGTAGTAGTGTCCATTGTATGATTCCGGTCGAATGTTAGAAAAAAATAAGAAAAACAATCGAGTGGTTGCTACGTAGGTTTTATTGGTGAAAAGTGTGGTCATTTGTGGATAGAGACATTTAATATATTTGCTATACTGTGGAGTCCCTACTTTTTCTATATGTGGTTTGGCATATTATCTACAGTTTTCTTGCATGCTTTTCAAGATTTGATATGGCTATTGAACCTGAATATATTCGCATTTAGCTTTTGAACGTTTCTTTGGCAGTCGCAAAACCTTATTCCAATTCTCATTTTGGAGATGAGGATACACATTCACTCATCTCATCTTGTTAGTTACCTATGTATTGTTAGCATATTTCTCATCGTGTGTAAGGGTATCTATCATAAGGCCATGTTTGTTTTTAGTCCCAGGATATTATTATTATATT
>ONZK01001231.1:773-16395 GCA_900322385.1 Pharnaceum exiguum | reverse complement strand
GGTGAAACATGATTTACACCAAAAAAAAAAAAAAAAAAAAAAAAACATGATTAATTGACCAATTGCAGTTCTGCAGATCTGTCAATTCTGTGTAATTAATATTCAGCCAGGCCATGGCTAGTATTATTTGTTTTTCTCGAATACAGAGTTCATCTTATTCATACGGAGTGGCATTTATATATATTTTTTTTATGGTCGTGGCAATTTATATTGTGCACATAATGTATGTTAATCATATTACACCCTAATGTATTTTTCTACCATTTAAACGAATTTTATTAAAAACACAAAATCATTTTTATAATGCATTTTTGTACTCCATATGACATAAATGCATTTTCTTATTTTACTCGGTAGGGGGATAAGAAAGAGAGAGGTGTAGAAAAACCAAAATATATCCGGGTTTACCATATAAGAAAATAATTGCTACAGAGTAGCTTGAAGTTCTCTTGTTGTTTTTTTAATAAGAAAAACAAGAATTTAGCCCTACAACATGGATTGTTAATCAACAAAATCAAAGCTAACACAATTGATTGAGCCATCTTTCTTTCCAGTAGAGCGTTATTACATAAATATTGACTGATAAGAATATTTAAATGATTAATAGCAATTCTGATATGACTAATAATTCCCGTATGACTAATAATTTGCACCAAACATGTGGCTCTTATGAACATTTTTTAATTTATTTTGGACTTTCAATTACCATATGTAAAAGGTATAAGTTTACATCAGGTATAGATTAGACTTAGAGACTTTTCTAGCGGAACTCTACGGTATAATTTTGTTAAGTACGATATCAATGGATTGATAAGCAATCATTTCTAACATTGTACGGTTGGGTCTCCTAGCTAGGCTTACATCTGGATTAAAGGTGATTAGGAGACAAATTTAGTGAGGTTATATCTTAAAAGTTAAAACCAATAGGATCAATAGCCCACACTTCATCACATACATGGAAATTTGGAAACTCTAACAATCTCCGACCCCCCTTTACATAAAAGATTATTGAGGTAACTACTCAACTTTGTGAGCGAGTCAATAGACCACATTGCGAAGAGGCTAATCTGGCCAGTCATATCTACCACCAGCGAAAACAATATAATACACAATATAATACGTAAACCATCAACTACTTTAAAATATATTAAGGACCCTAAAATTAATCTATCTACTTACAAAGGAGCCGGAGTGTACGGTGTAAGGTATATTCGGGTGTATTATGTAATTTGCCCTTGTTTCCCTAATATTCATATTCAGTTTAATTCAATAATTCCATTAGCAATGTATAATTAAAATTCAATTTAATTTCAATTTAAAACTTTATTAATTTGTTCGATCCCGAAAACGGAGTTTTACTTCTTCACATCAAGTTTCAAATGGTTGCAATTCCGGGTGATCTAATTAGGATCCTCACTTTTAGCCAACTTTGTCATATCCTTCGCATGAAGACACACATCAATAAATAGCTTCAGTCCAACATTAATATTAATACTATAAATATACTACAGTGAAAGACGACGATGATGAATGCAAATTCGCAATCGTAAAACAAGGTACAGTCCACTGGCATATAGTAGCAACTTGCATGCAAAATCCCCTTGGTTCGTGTAAATATACGGTGTACTGTTTTTAATAATATCAGCCCATGCATCGCCATTCAAATCACCAGGCCATTTCATACTTCATAAATTGTATTTATAAATATGTTTTCACGTATTATATTTCATTTGTGTCTCCTATCTTGTTCACAACCAGCTCTATATATGTAAGGAAACAACTCACCAAGCTTTCCCTATAAAACCATCAATTTCCCCCCAAGAAAGTTCTTCTTTGATATGTACAATGAGATTCGTTATTAACAACCATTTATCAATATTTGATCATTTGATCCCTAACGGTCACACTCACAACGTAGCAAAAATTTCAGAAATGCCCTTTGGAGGGTTCTTTGAGAGATGGCTTCAAGAACAGGAAAGAGACCTCAAAGATCTCATTTCAGCTGCCAATGCCTTCTCTACTGGGTCACCTCGGTCACGAACCGAGATGACTCAGTCCCTGAGGGAACTGGTGGACCGAGTCATGAGCCACTACGAGAACTACTACCGTGTTAAGTCTGAATCAGTGAAGGGGGATGTCTTGTGCATGCTGAGCCCATCATGGCGGTAAGTAACAAGTAGCAACGTAACCTTACTGATGTTAGTTACTCGCTCCGTCCTACAATGTTCTTCGTAATTCGTTTTTAAGTATCTTTTGATGTGTCTCAAAAATACCTGATATTATACTCATTTCTCTATTTTTTTATGTATTATACCCATAAACTTATTAAATGTGAGTAATACATCATATATAAAAGAGAGAATTTAGTATAAGATTGGAGTATTTTTAGTTTTTTTTCTTTCTTTTACATTACTTTGGTACCAATCCACAAAAGGCACAAAGATAATCCTCTTAGCTTGTTCCCGCCTTTTATTACTATTATACTATACAATTAACCAACGAGTTTAATTTGGTTTAATTAATTTAGAATCATCATTTAGACTAGATCGACACTAGTGAAAATAACTTTGGCACATTTAGCTTAAGTTATGTTCTCGAGCAATATAATTCATTCAATTTAGTTCGGACTGATTTAATCGATAAGTTTACTAGATTTGTCCAACTTTTCATTTATTTGGTGTACTATGTCACGATCTAGAGTTATGCCAACTGTCAAGCATGCACAAAGCAATACTACCTCAGATTCACATGTCGTCGTCGTTACATTTCTAGTAGTATATGATTAAAATTAGTAACGTGATAACTTAATTATGTGTATGCGCGCGCAAAGGTGTAGTTGTTTATTCGTATGTGGTGTGGGTTTGTATCATTGTATATTTGTATGTGCCTGTATATCAGTATATGTGTCTTTCTACTTTCGTTTATAGTTAGTATAATATGTGTATGTCGTCTGGTATGGTTGTAGATTGTGTATTTTGTGCAGTACAGTGTGCGAGTATATTTTTGGTGCGAAATCCGTTTTCGTCATTATGTAGTCGTCCCAAATTACTTTCTATCGGGAAAGAGATTTAACTGATTTGAATTGAAAATTGCCAAGATATTATACACTAGCCCAATAAAAATGCAGTATACGAGTACTTAGTGATTTCCCTAGTAAAATTTAGATTAGTAACGTGACAGTTTGTTTGCAACGAATTTAGTATAATTTGACTATTTGAGGGACAATGTAACTTAGCTTGTAGGTCTTGTCAAATTGACTAGTCTATTTTGATCAGGTCCAATCTAGAGGAGGCTTTCCTATGGATAGGTGGGTGGAGACCAAGCATGGCCTTTCACTTACTATACTCAAAATCAGGGCTACAACTCGAGGCTGGACTCAATGAGTTACTGAGTGGACTTAGCACGAACGATCTGGCTGATCTTGCACCTAGTCAGCTCGTCCGAGTCGACGAGCTGCATAGGCAGACCGTCAGAAAAGAGAGGGAGCTAACTGAAAGCCTAGCCACCCAACAAGAGACAGTAGCTGATACTTCCATGGTCGAGATGTCACACATCATGTCCGAGTTCTTGAACGAGTCGACTCATGGGCAGGGGGAAAGAGAGTTGATGGATGAACGAGTTGAGTCTGCTTTGGCACCAAAGGAAAGTGGGTTGGAGGGTATTTTTGAAAAAGCTGATGAGCTAAGGTTGTCAACTCTTAAGCATGTTGTTGAGATATTGAGCCCAATTCAGGCAATCCATTTCTTAATTGCTTCTGCTGAGTTGCACTTAAGGGTCCATGAGTGGGGAATGAAGAAAGATGCCCATGCAACAAGAGCCCAAGCCCAAGCCCAATAATATCATAGCATCAGTAATAATATTAATATATTATTCTTTTTCTTTTTTTGGTAAACAATGATAGTCGGGATCCCTGTGGTACGGACACTTTACTTGAGTGCCGTGTCCGTGTCATGTTGTGCACGTATTTGGGGTTATAAACTCCAAAATTAGTGTAATTTTATAATTCTATTCTCTTGTCTTGTGTTGAACATAACACTTAAGAGGAGTGTCCATGCAACATAGGTCCGGATACAATCGTATGTACTTTCACATATTAGCACACAAACCTGTAGTCAAGTGAATACATTTTGTACCAATGAAGCCAGGGAGGGTAAGCACAAACTGTAATCTCTACAGCTTGCTTCATACGAGTTAATGACTAATGAGGTATACAGTGGAGTTTATCACAAATGTAATTTGGGTACTGATGCTCTTAAGTTGTTTTGCAATCATTTTTTTTTTTCAATTTATGAAATGCTTGTAAGTAATGTTAATCACTCATAAAAAAGGAGCTCTTTCCATCAATTTGTAGTAAAGGTAACTAAAACACATGGAGTGGCCATAAAAGAAAAACTAAAACTGTGATTTCAGGGAAAAGTGCAAATTCACCTCAATTTATTGGCAAGGAAAAAAGAAAGTTTCAAAGAAAACATGGGGACAAAAGCTACTCTAGAAACAAAATTCAATCATGATCTTTACAATTCATCCTTAACTGGAGCTGGCTCATCCTCCTGCTCCTCTTTCACTGGTTCGCTCTTCTTCTCTGGTGCACCCTCTGTTACCCTGTGCTTCTGAATAAACTCAGTAATGTCTTCCGCAGCTCTGCCTCCATCATACTCGATTACGTCCCCCTTAGAGGATACGAAGTACATGGTTGGGTAACCTTGTACCTCAAAGGCCTCAGGGATATCATTAGCAGTTGCATCCTATAGAAGAAAAAGTCACATTAGTGAAAAAAAGGTCTTGAATATCAAGTATCACTTGTAGCCTAGTAGGGCAACGAAAATGACACTCGTAAAATGAGAAGTAGCAAGTAGGGCTAAGCAGTGAACTTACAAATTTGGCAATCAGAACATTAGGGTCCTTTTCGTAGGAGATGGCAACTTCATCCAAGATTGGAGCTAGGCTCTTGCAGTGACCGCACCAAGGTGCATAGAACTCAAGAAGAACTGTTGCATTGACAGAAGAGACAGTCAGTAACGTACAATCGTAGAGAACATTGAAGAAAGCCGGACAGAAAGGTAGAACCAGCAGCTATCAAAGTAGACGGTCGATTTTAGCAAGAGGTTCTTATGCCTTACAGACTTACAGTCTTGCCACAAAAGGTAGTCAAGGTTGGTCGAGGATTAAAACTCACACACGAGAGAACCCAAAAGGAAAAGACAATGTTCCATGGCAAAATGTAAGATAAGAACATGATACAAATCTAAGGCTGCAATTCCCAAGTGTAACAGATCTACACTGAACATAAGACCAGAGTATAAATGAAAAATTGAAAGCATACCATCCTTTCCAGACTTGAGAACCATGTCCTGAAGACTGTCAAGTACCACCACCTTTACAGGCTCATTGTTTTCTGTGGGAATTGGCTGTGAGACAACAAATGGCTCTGCCTTGTTGTCCTGAAGGCATTCAACATCATATAATAAGGTGAGTGTCAGGGAAAAGAAAACTGAAAATGAAAACTGAAATGAAGGCAAAAATAATCTTTTGGTTGGACATTTACCAAGAATGTCTTCAACCAAGGTACAAGTTCTTCAGGTTTCACGTGTGTCTTAAGGTATTTCTTCTTCCCGCTTTGAACAAAGACAAGAGGAGCCTGAGATTCTTCAACCCTGAAGTACTGCTCACCACACGTACATCCAATACAATGAAAGTGTTAGAGAGAATAGATAACCATGAGCATTCTAAAAAAAATAGGGTGGTAAATCTTACGTTCAAGAGAGGTTTGCTAGGCTCAAGATCACCAACTAAGAAGCCCAACTTTCCTCCTTTGAGCAGGTAAGCAGCATCAGCAAATTTGGCCTTGAGAGAATCAGCGTTTTCACTGCTGTAGTTCAATAGCAACACCACCTGCACAGTACAGATCATGAGATAATGTTTGTTTTTGTACTCTCTTTTTTCACTTGGTGATGGATAGCAAGTTAGCAACTACTTCTAACAGTTAGACCATCAATCAAAAACTCTAATTACCTTTGTATTTTCGCCGCTAAACATTTTTCCAAGGTAGGCACGGTTGATAGGATCCTCGTCGAACACAACAAGTGAGGGAACATCTTCTGTTTCAATGAACTTCTGAGCAGCATCTATATCGAAATCCTACAAAAATGAACATAGGCTTATTAGAATGATCATCACTGAATAATTCCAATCCAAAGTTCATTTCCTGGTCGATAATTTATAGTTAGTTACCTTGGAGTCAACAACAAGCTCATCAAAGGGCTTGAACAACCTGATCACTGGTCCGGAGACAGATGAATCGCCCCTTGGAAGAACCTTAGCATCCAATGTGTGGCCGAAGTCATAGTCAGACCGAAGTTTTTCAGCCAACTGGGTGAATTTTTCGTATTCCTCGCCTGAAAACTTGGAGAAAATACCTACCTACATAATTTCAACATTGCATATTCGAAGTTTCATCAGGACAATGTAATCAAGGCATAGCTCAATAATCCAAAAAACAGAAAAGAGCAAAAGGGAACAAGAATACATAGGTCAGAAGCACTAACAATGAAAACTTTCTTAAGGTCAATGATAGACGCAGCATCATCAGCAGATTTGATTTCAACAGAAGCAGGTCCAAGGAGTTTCTTGACAGCCTGAACAATGCCATCAGCATCCCTAGCTCCTTTGAAGTCTTGGACATCCTTGGCTCCATTTCTGAATACCTTAAGTGTAGGGTAGCCCCGGACTCCGTATAGTTTTGAAATCCCTTTGTTGACCTCCTCATTAGCGTCAACTTTGGCTAGAACAACTGGAGGATCATGCTTGCTCAGTACAGATGCTGCCTTCTCAAACTGCAATGCAACAAAAAAAATGTCACTACATTAGTCTTCAGGCAAGTAAATTTTACTAGCACATAGTAAGAAAGAGGAGGCAGTGATTAATATTACCTCAGGGGCAAGCTGTTTACAGTGTCCACACCTGACAATTAGGAGAAAAAAACAAAATGTTAAGGAAAGATCAAGCAGGAATCTAATTCATCAACAAAAAATAGCTTTGAGGAATTAGATTGAAGTTCAACCTGCACTTGAATTGCACTCTTTTATGCCTTTATGTTAAAGACATGGTACCATACACAAATCAACATATATCGTTGTTGAAAGCAATTAGCTTTCCTGTCATATATGGATGGCAATAGCAACTCCTTAATTTCATAGTTCACTCTATTCAATCTCAATTAAAATTAGTTGCTGGGGAATTAAACCACATGTAACACTGTAACATGGCTCTTTTGGTACACAATTACTTCACTAGTCACTACTTCCTTATCCTTGAAGGCACTTGATTTGTTGACAATGACATTCTGTTGTGTCTTAAATTAGTCTATGATAAGGACAATAACTGGATGCGGCCCCACAGATACAATCTGAACTTTACACGATCCCTGCACCACTTATTTTGAGCAAACCACGAGCAACACATGTAGAGCGATTTAAGTCTCTCTTTATCTTTGTTTCTTAAATAGAGCATTTGATCTCTTCGTTTATCTATTTATACAGAAAAACCGAAAGCGCAACCAATGACCACATAATTTCGTAGTGTCTTGTCAGAATTTGCTCTAAATCTCCAGATCTATCCAATTTATTCAATAACTCAAGAAACAACTTGAAATAAAAAAGCCCGGGATAATTAAACATTTTACAGTGCATTTACATTCCGCATCATATACGGATCATGTAAGCCTCAACAGTCAACTAGAGCAGCTCCACGGACCACTAGTACCATACTGTCATAGTGTCATGTTCAAAGCTTAACCGTTTACCAAATGTCATTGATCCAGTCTACCAAATACGTTAACAATGTACTCCCATTAAATCGAAATAATTATCCAGCAACGTCCTCCACTCCTCCCTCTAAATTAAAATAGTTGTCGTTTTTACCTTCTTTTTTTTAAGACAAACTTCAACTATCAATTTGTCAGAAAACAACTTTGATGCATAAAATAAAATTACCAACAATAAATTCGTTTTGAGATATACATTTAGAATATTAAGTTTTTATATTTTTTGCTCCAGTAGATTTTGACTACTTGTTGGTTAAAATTGAAACAAGCATAACGCAATCGACAATAATTTTCTTGAACCGGAAAAAGAATGATTGTATGAACTACTCGTAAAAATTGTCAATTTGTTTTCGATTACGTGATTGAGGTCCAACTCATTGATGAAACTTTTGCAACTGAATTAAAACTAACCCTTTGGTGTTACAAAAGGTTATGAATGCAGTATATACACAATACACGCTATGCTACATTAAACATTATCAAGGGAAGGCATACATTATGTTATCCATACCAGTACGTACGCCACAATAGGAAAAAAAGGATTTCATAATTTTTAATCCAACAGTAAACAGAAACAATGAAAATTTCCAATGCATTCTCAAACAAGTAGAGGGATCATTGTATTTAAGCTCATAACTTGCTATTGTCCTTAGGTATATATGTTGTTAAACTGGTTCATGGTCATATAGGGGCTGTCGGGCTGATTAAAAACTGGTCAATGCTCATAACTTGCTATAGTTTGGGTCTACCCTTCACATCTTGTAATTTCAGTTTAGTTTTAGTTATAATTTTAATTGTATTTAATTTTTTAAGTTCAGTTCGGTTAGTGTTGATTCAGTATACCAACAAAACACACCCTAAAACTATCAACATATATACCACCCTAAATATTTGAGTCATTCAGTGGAGGGTCATGGGAGTTTTTTTCATCTCTACATTCTGCAAACAGAATTCACTTGAATTCACTTTAATTTATATAATCTGGTTAATGTCAATCTAAAAAATTAACCCTGTTTCTTTACTAAGATTTTTTTAAAAGAGTCAACCTTACCAATTCATTCTAAACAAAACAAAACAAAACATAATAAAGTAAACATATCAAACACTCAAAAAAAATAAAACTATGAATGCAGAAACCAATGAAGAGACAAAGAGACATACCAAGGAGCATAAAACTCAACAAGGACAAAGTCATGTTTGGAGACAACTTCACTGAAGTTTGAGTGATCCAAAGTGAGAACAAACTCCTTTTCCTCTGCCTTACTAATCCCACTTACTGCTGCTAGTAACACGACAACCAAACACAACCCAACTCCCCTCATCTTCACTACACTGATGCACTCCACTCTCTCTCTTGTGTGATGTTATGTTTGGTTGGTGGGCAATGGAAGAATTATGAGTGAAAAAGTATGGAGTTTTGTCGTAGACTTTATAGGGACGTAGGATAAGTTTTGTAATAAATCCGTGTGGGAGTGTAGTCACGTGATGGGCACGTGAGAGAATGGGAGGGAGAGATTTTGACGTGGCGTGGTGCTATTGGTTATGGGTGTGTCAAGAGGGTTTTTGATTGGCTCGTTGAATGTCAGAGGAAATATGCACCGTGTGATTTAAATTAGGTAAGGGAAATAAATATGAATATTCTGAGGAGAATGTGATTGGTTTTTTGCCTTACAAAAATAAGGGAGAGGAATCATTGCATACGAATAATAATGGGGGGATTATAGAATTGTACAAATTGAGACACAAATTGTGAGAATTCATTGACTTTCCTTATAATGTGCTGAATTATTGTTGTACGGGTTTTGCACTAATCAAATGTTTCTTAATCGATTTCTCTCGTTTTTCATTCTTTGCAAATTGCAATTGCTTTGGATGTGAATTTTCTAACTACCATTTTAGTCTATCCAAATTCAAAGCACATGAGATGTTTTCTTTTTTGGTTGGTAAATGAGATAAATTATTGGTATCATTTAAACTGGCTTCTCAAGAGAAAAAGCAAAATGTTTCTTATCGACCAAAGACAAACTAAACCGAAGATACTCTCCTACTCCATATCAAGAAGTAACAAAATTTGAAATGTAGGAATGTAAACTCAAATTATAAAAAGGTCTTTTGGATTTGTCAACTATTGAAACTATAGGATGTGATGTATTGTGAAGTGTTCGAGTTGTGATGTGGTTAAAAGTATTTTCAACTATAGCAACGTGAAAAAAATGCTTTCAGATCTTATACTTTGAAATTGGCTTCACTCACAGTACTTTTAAAAACATTGCCAAACACGTGAAAAAGATAAAAAAAATGATGTCGGAAGTACTTTGAAATCCTTGAAACCCAATTTTAGAACGCACTCAATATAAAATTATACTAAAATAATTTAAATTGAGTTCCAAATACATGTACTTATCAACTTTAAGTAATTGATTATATATAACATGAGATAATAAGGTACAATTATTCAAAACTTATTGCCTTTACCTCTCAAAAAAATAAAAAACTTATTGCCTTTATAATTCTGTTTGGTTAAGATCAATTTATTCCCATTCACACTACTTTATGACTAAGTTTGATATTGTTGTGAAGTATTGCAGGTTTTGGGAATGTGAAATGTGTAAACCTGTTTCATTTATAAGACTAGGTGAAAGGGGTCATTATAGTGTAACCGCCTATGGGTCATTATAGTGTAGGTTATGGGTCATTATTGTGTAGCCGAGGAGTCATTAATATCCATTCTCATATATGAAAAGGGTTATTCATACAATTTTTTTCCTTCGGAAATATGATAGTTGTGAGATGCATTAGCTAGGGTTGAAAGTGTTTTATCTGAGAAAGTTGTGGTGGGTGATAATACTCTAAAAGCCTACAATTGAAAAGTGACTCAATTTGTAACTCTTTGACAGGACTATCAAACATAGGAATAAAACTAAAAGCGTTGTCAAAAGTATTTTAAAAGAAATTTCACCTCAATCCTAAACATATTGTATAGCTATTCTAACTCCGCATTTTGGAAGATAAAAATGTAAAAGGCGCATTTTGTAGATAAATGGGTAGAATTGACTTTCCTTCACTAGGTAAACTCATTCTTATTCATCGTTAGATGTTGGAATGTGGATGCATTACATAGTCGCCACTAACTCTCTATTTTTTTTTTTAAACATGAAAACAAGTTAGAAAACCATTATAGCTCAATATAGTTGAAAACAACTTGAATTGACAATTAATCGAAAGGGACAACCAAAGAAACAACTGAAAGGGACAAAATTGGTAAAACAAGCTAGGTTTTATGATAGGCGATAGTGATCAGAGCCATTAGATTCGTGGGTGAAGTTTTACCTTTACTAACTCAAGTATAATCCAATGACATGCAATAAACCATTGGGTTAAATTATTAACCTAATGCAAATTTATCTAAATTAGATGATGTTAATACACATGCAATAGTTTTGCATTTTAGCCGAGTTTAAACATGCAACCCATGTTCCTTTTTTACACATAACGTCCAAATTATTAGGCTAGTAATCACTTTTAGTTAGATTAGTAGTTTTATTGTCTAATGGCATATGCCAATCTAATCCATAATTAAGAATGTATTTTTTTTTAATTTTCATTCATGTGTTAAGCTCATCCAATATTCCTTATAGTATTTGATACTTCATCCATACATTTGAAACACAAACCAGATTTCACAATTGATGGATAATATGACAAATTTTATTTATTAGTAACTAAAAATTATTAAGAATTTTTTATAGAAAAAACACTAAAAGAAATATATTTTTTTGAGATTTGCTTTTCGTTTTTGCTATTTTTTCATTAGAATAAATTTATTTCTATATAATTCCTTTTATCGTTTTATAGTTACTTTAAGGTGAATAATACGTTGCGATTCTTTTCACATTCATTTTAAAAATCCCAAACGGTTCAAAGTATACAATTTATCAATTAGCTTACGATTATTAATATCCACTTTCAACAATTTTGTTTAAAAATTTTTTACTTTTGTTTGTCTCGTAAGATAATTCAAGTTATAGACAACAAAGATATGTTACCAAAATAGTATTTATTTTAGTATATCTTTGTTCATTGAACCTTTTCTTTACCGTTTCTAAAATGTTATAAGTATATATACGGTAAAGAATCTTCCCCGACTCTTGCCACACTTATTTGTGAACAAACCCCTAATGGATCATGTGAAATTAGTCAAGCGGTTTCACAATTTTTACTATCTCTCCCACTGATTATAATTGTTTAAAAAGTAAGTGGATATGGTGAAAAATAAAAAAGAGTAATTAAAATTTACTCAAACTGTCTAGATTTTAGGACCATATGTCTTTTTCATTTATATAGAATAATTAACTCAATAATGTTAAAAAATGCATCAACATATTATCTTTTAATTAATATCCAGAATTAATTTCATCTCACACAAAAGAGAATCAAAATAATTTTATGAATTTATTTCCTTTACTTTTTGCTAACATAAGTATTCTTTTAAGGTAAAAAAGCCAATGTGATTGTATTCACATTAAACCATGGAAACAAAATGGACTTTATTAGAAAGAAATCATCCTATAATTTATTAGCATTTCCATTACCCCATATTCTTTGCATGTTTTTTCTTTGCTTAATATAAAGATTCATCACTTTTCTCCTTTTTCCATAACCCTTTTCCACCCTTTATAATGGTTCTCTCTGCTGCTATTTGCCATTATGTCAACTCTCTTTTTCTTCCGCGTCGCCATCTCTATCCCATGCCTGGTAAGTTTTCTTTGCCTTGTTATCGTTTTCGTGCTATATTTTATTTATTTATCATTATGTGTTTCTTGTTTTGATAATTACGGATTTGTTATACTTAAATTAAGATTATCATCTCTAGTTAATTTTTTGGAAAAGCTAGAAGTAGAAGTGTAGGACAAATTACAATTACTATATGTGACACAAAACTTTAGGATGAGATATATATACTACGTCCATAAAATTAGTTGTCCACTTTACTGGCAACTGCATAACTAATTCATGACAAAGAGAACATAATACTAACTAAACGATGAAGAAAATAGATTAAAATGTGCTTTTTATATTCCAGATGATTTCATGTTATTTATTATTATATTTTATTAAGGGTGCATTAGAATGGCTAATGATAGAGTAAATATGATAAAAACAAGATCGCTTGCCAATGGCAGTTTTTTTTTGCGTACAACCAATCTACGTTGAGTGAATTAGTCGTGTTTGCCTCATCTTCACCATCGACTTGGCTTGACTTCAACAAACTATATATTGTTCGCTCTTGTCTTAGCGTGGCGAGCCTCTTGGTGATTTGACCAAGTTTCACGTCTGTTGGTCCTTGGGTCTATCATAATCATGCCAAGTAATAAATCTAGTAATTTTTACTACAAGAAAAACACAATTTTGAAACCGAATACTTGCTAATAAATGCATTCAGTCTCGAATTAGCTACTAAAATCATGAAAATGAACCAATTTCGGATAGTCTCAAATTTGAAATATATTAAAAAGTTAGTAGCATTTCGCTATCAATTTTTCTACCGAATTTACTTTTGGCTTGATATTGGTAGGAAATTTGAAACCAAAAAAATCGGTTTCATTTTAGTGTCGACTTTGCTACCGAGTATTTGATTTACTTTAGTAGCATTTCAATCAATTAGTAGTTTCTTTTCCGTTATAATTTTTCTATTGAGACTTTTAGGTTTCAAATTAGGAAATTGATTGTCTTAGCGGTTTCTTAAAAAAGAACTTGGTTCAAATTTTCTAAAAAATACATTTTTGTCTCATAGCGGTAGTAGTGTCTTATTTGGAAATCTTTTCTTGTAGTTTTATATCATTCTCGTTTTGCTATTGTTTTTTTTTTAAAAGTACTTGTAAACTTTGAAACATATTTGTAGCAGTATAATTAATTTCTACTTCTTTTGTAAAGGAGAACAACTTTGTGCTTGTAATTATTGTCATCTACGCATAATCGATCTGTGTTTTTTCCAATGGATGGTTTGAGGTGTAGTTATAGTTGATTTATAACTGTGTGAAGGATGACTTCTAGGTTGAACGGGTTGCGGTATTTGAAATACATAATTGGTTTAGAAGAAATGAAACAAAGAAAATTGAGAAAAATCCTCATTAAGAAGTTTTAGTGTATTTGCTTTTTTTTCTTCAATATTTCAGAAGCGAGTGGTTACATTCAATCCTTTGAGTGTTACAGAAAAAATTTAACATATTAGCAGTTAGAAAATGTTGAAATAGAAATGCACCATTTAAACATTGTCACAATCAACGTGATTATACACGATATTTTTTTGTAGTATAAGCCTTAAGTTTTGGTTGGGACATTAATGGTTCAAAGACATGACTTTTGGGTTTAATATGTGATGATGTACTTTAAATTAAAGCATACACTTGTCGGTAAAAAAATATTTTGATAATAAGAACGTATGTGTTTTTTACCTAAGTTTGAAAATGAGATAATATAACTCGTATTCTTTTCTTTTTTTGGTGTGCTGATATAATATAGCTCTTTACATATATAGGTTGTAATATAGGCAACTTTAGGTATTAGAATGGAAATAGACTATCTGAAGTATCAACAATATCCAAATAAACTAGACAACAAACATCTACACGATACATGAAGCTTTGACTCAATAGTATTTCAAAGTTATAAGTTATAACTTGTAACCATTATAGTAGGCCTACAACTTTAATCATGTTACTCTAGCTAGCTAGTACTTACGTTTGCAACAAAAATATAGTAAAATAATATTATTTGTAAGGTGTTAAGGCTATAGATCAGACTTCAACAAATTTAATATTGGGTACTTGATAATGAGGTGTTGATGCTTCTTTTGATTTTTGAGTAGGTATATGCATCAACTAGGGGTTTTCATGTGAAATATAAGAAACTTAATTGAACTTTTGCATGGTTTAACCATTTCCTATAAGTCTGTATATTTGAAAGAATAATAAAAAAAACCGAATTATATATAGTTCATCCTTGTAAGTTATGGATTTTTAAGAAACATAGAGTCTCTTAAGATGCTCGAGGTTGAATTTTTGGGTAATGAGTGGAGCAGAGCCAACCATAGATCAACTTGAAATGCCCGTGAGCGAGCTTGAATGTTTGTTTGTATTTGTGGTTTGAATATATATAATATCTATAACTAATATATATATATATATATACATCAGTATGCTCTTCAAAATAGTGATATTATGGACTTGTGTTATCAAATGACTATATGGGAATATATTTTATTTTCAATAGTTCAAAAGTCTGGTTTTGGATTTTGATTTGGATATCAGTTTTGGAGAATATTTTTTTTACATACTTATAGTCACAACATACAAGGCAACAATATATTGCAGATTATATGTATAAAAAACAATTGCCATTAAGAGTTTGAAACGACATAACCTTTTAAGCTTAGGAGTTATGAGCTCATAACGTTAAGCTCGAATTCAAAAGTCCCGCAAGCTTTAAGCTCGAATGGAACCTATTTAAATTTTTAAGAGCCGAGCTATTTTTGAAGTTGGAAGCATGGGGAGGTTCGACCTAGCTAGAGCCAAAGTGACGTAAAAAAAACTATGAGCTGAGCAAGCCTACCCAAGCTTGGGGTCGGCTCGGCTCCCACCCCTAGGACGGCTAGGAGTGATGATGCCTAAAGTTGTTGTTAGTTTAATTTGATCATTGTTCAATGTGACATGACAATAGTAAACAATGATAAAGTTTACTACACAACATTATTGACATATTAAATTTAACCAGGGTCGGGTGTAATGAAGACGTAATAAT
>ONZK01001230.1:30683-42375 GCA_900322385.1 Pharnaceum exiguum | reverse complement strand
GGAGGGGGAGTAATCTCAAAACACACGGAACAACCAGAAAAGACAGAATAAACCAATAGAGTTGGACAACAGTACATTCCAAAGGTCATCGTGATTAAGGGAAAGAAGGAACTGACATTGTGTAAAATCACAAAAACAGACCATCAACAAGCAGCTTCAGAAAGCGAGAAGGCTTTCTAACAACTAGAAAGGAAGCCACCGTAGGAAAATTTGTCATCAAAGGATTGTTAAGATGATGCAACCCTCTGAGTGCTGAGATGCTATCAAATCAGAGATGCTATCAAAAAACTCTATCTAGGATATATAGTTGACACCAAGTCAGGTTGCAATAGAAGTCGCCAGAATTGTCTTATCATGCATCTAATTACAATCTGAATCAAGAGTCATCCGATGCTGAGTTGCTGACTCAAACAAACTGGTCATCACATCCAAGTTGTGACATGGGTAGGGGGCATGGGACACCACCCTTTACAACTCATCGGTCAACTGCAGTACACGACCTCTGTTACATACTTCATGTTATCAGTACCCTGCTTACTATAGCTTGCTTCAAACCCTTGCAATCGTTCATCTCTATGCATGCATGTATTAAATCATGGTACCATCCCAGGATGAAATACTTGAGAGTATCCGTACACCTATTATCAGACACCCCTTTTTGCCTAATGTGAAACTACCTCATAGACGTCCCTATAAAAAAACTCATAGGTAAATCAATTCCAAACTTAACAGCAACATTGGAAAGACAACTAGATATAAAGGGAGGACAGCTCATATAAGAAAACCTATTGCTAGGAAATTAAGACTAGCTCCCAAGCCTGACAACCTCTATAGTGGACCCATTGATAATATACCTGTTTACACCCAGCTAAATAATCCATACACCAATACATCAACAATGTAACATGTAGGATGAGAATAACATTTTGCAGCAGAATACAGAATAAACTTTCACATAAAAGAAAGGTTCAAAAAGACTTTTTTAGAGAGATAATTAATTGCACACAGAGAAGCTCTAAGCAAGATATTACCACCACCAGTGAACACAGAAAGGCTAAACATAACTATCTTACTTTGCAAGTGATGGAAATTTGATGCATTCCCTCAACATGCTCCCACAACTCAATGCAGCATCTTTGTTATCATAGCTGCACAAGAAGGAGACCAAATCCATCATAACACATAACCACCACAGCTAACCAGTTTCTATGAAAAACAGGAGATGCTGCATTAAGTCGTGGGAGCATAAAAGTTACAGAACATCGAAAGAAGAAGAATTTTTACCACACAACAAGGAAGTCCAGCAACTCCAAATGATCTTCCATATATTCCAAGCAGTAATATTTGCCCTCCACTTCTTGTTTCAACAATACAGACCAACAGAGGACTAAATCTTTTCTTGTCTGCAAAATGAGTCTAAAGATTAGGAAACAATCGTGAAGTATACATTTGCTCTACCATGGTATGTGCATGACTTACTTGCCAACCAAATATTATTAGCTTGTGAACAATAAGAGGGATAACATCCTCTTTACATATTTCAGCTGCAAGCTGTAGAGCATGATCTGGGTTTGGTTGAGATTCTCCATCACCACAAAGCGTACATTTCATTGTTGAAAAGCTCTTTTCAACTTCTTCTAATGCCTGAATGACAAACAAACATATTAGTGACTAGCAGAAAGCCAAAAACAAAAAAGCAAATGTACACACTCAAGGTGATACTTCACCTCCACTCCACAAAATCACAATCACGATTCACGAATAAACCACAAAGAGTTCATGAATACTAAGTTCCAATAACGCAAACCAAGCATCCGTCGCAGTTCACTAATTCAACAAACTGAAATAGACTCTTCATCTAATTGAATGAAAAATCATGGGAGAGCAGTAGAACACGAAAGCATGCAAAAGCTTTTCGGATACACCTTGTGACACAGAACTATCATAGATTGAAAAAAACACTAAGGCAAAGTGAACTATCCTAATTCCTAACATTGTGATTGTGAGAGTCAACAGAACTACACAAATGTATAACATCTACAAAAAATTTACCATAATTGGTTTCCCTGTTCATCTATAAACTTCAAATTCTCCTGTAGCACCAGTTATAAACACTCACAAGAACCAAATAACTATCTATATAAAAAAGCATATCATCTGTGTGCCTTACATATGCAAATGTACAATCCCCTTCAATACATAGTCTAAATTGCATTAAACTAATCAGAATTCTCAAACTAATCAACATTAAACACACCCTGATCAACATTTGCACAGAGTTACAAAAAACAAAACCACAATCTCATATCACAATTCACAAAAGGGTATTCTAAAATGGCCAAAAGGGTAGGCAAATCTGAGAAAAAACCACCAAAAAAATGATAAAAATCCAATCTTTCTACAAAACTAAGAAATACCCCAGATGGGAAAAAGGGATCATCAAAAGCAAAGAAAGGACCTTTTCAAGGGCCTTCACTTCAACAACAGTAGGGGTGTCAAGGGCCAAGAGGCTGTCTTTGGTTGCTCTTGCAACCTCTTGTGGGGTTTTGGGCCTTGGCTTGAAGAATGAGAATGACATTGCTATATGTGTTTGTATCTGTATTGCTCTCTCTCTCCTTTTCTTCTCTGCTTGTTTTTCTTGTCTGTGAATTTCAGGTGTTGGTGGTGGGTATGTTTGTTTGTAAGAGTTCTTGTTTGTAAATGAGTAATGAAAATAAAAAGATCAAAGGAAATAAGATGGTCAAAATTGATAGGAATTATCCGGGTCTATTACCCAAAATAATTTCAAGTTAACATATTTCTCAGAATAATCACAACTTGTCCGACTTTTCACATGGCAGATTAATGATGCACAAAAACTATTTCAGGTGAAAGGTTGCTTATGTTGTTAAAGAACATGCGCCTAACGCTGACTTGGATACTTGGGGTCGTGATTAAGTTAAATGAGAGCACGTGAAACCCCGTGACTCTCAATTATCCTTTTCCTCATTCTCTCATTTAACTTAATCTGTAGCAAAGTCATGATTAGGCGTCTGTTCTTGACCCACATAAGCAAGCCTTTAACTGAAGACAACTTTATAGCCATCATTAATCTGTCCAAAAAAAGTCGAGCAAGTTGAGATTGTTATAAGAAATATATTAACTTGGGATTATTTTGAAATAATGGCCAACTTGGGATTATTATCAAATTTTGCCAATAAGATAAGACAAGTTTCATGTATGTTTTTCCAATAATTGTGTGTCTAAATATGATTAATTAACAAGTTAATTTAAACATTTTCTTTACATTGTTGCGAAACGATCCTCCGGAACAATTTAATTAAGATTTACTAGGAATATTTTGAAATTAAACCATACGTTATGTTGTCAATAGATATGAAATATATCAATTCGGTCAATTTGAGCTACAAGAATTTTTTAAAGTCAGAATTATTTTTGAGATTATTGGACAAAATACGGATTATTCCCATCAATTTTACATTTTATTTATCATGCATGACAACATGAGGTTTGGTTTATCTAATTTGGTATAATTTTCCAATATATATGTATATATGCGTTGTTTAAGTGATGTTGAATTGTTCCGAGCATCTTGTAATTAGATTCTCGCTTATTTGATGATTAGGGGTCTGTTCGGCAAACCTAGTTAGAGCTGAAGCTGAATCTGATTAGGTAGTTGAAACTGATTAGCTAGATTAAGCTGAAGCTGAAGCTGAAGTTTAATAGATAATCCAAATAGGGTGTTCGGATAAAGTAGCTTAAGCTGAAGCTGATTAATGTAAAATGACATAAAAAGACAATTATAATTGTTAATTAAAAAAGATAATATTTTCAGTATGGATAATATTAGAATATAGAAAACTTGGTTATTTGTAAAAGTTAAACTTATCTTATAAGTTGAGTTTAAGATTATTGAATAAGATGCGAAACGAACAGGGCCTAGATATTCATTCAACTAATTAGATTCTCTTACTTGATGATTAGATATTCATTCAACGCCACTATTTATGATGATTTACCGTCACTATGTATTATGATAGACTTGAGTTGAAATAAGTTCAGTTAATCTTTGAAAAGTCCAATTAACAAGCACCCTAGAGCCCTGGACGAATGATTTAATATCATTTGCTTCATCATGTAACCTCATTCTACAACTTGCCCAATATCTACGAGTAAATGAACATTTTCTGAAACAAACTTTTAATTAGTCTGAGTGTATCTCATTGGAGCATAATGACAAATTATATCAAACATAATAGTTGATTACTTATCAATGTCCATAAAGATCTGTTATGGAGAATGTTCGTATGACGATACACATCTATTTTTTATCTGCCCAAATACACATGCATGTACAATGAAACATAAATGGAAAAATTCATCATTTATATATTTATGAGTCATATATCAACCCTATTTTGATTTGATATGATGTATCAGCTCAAATAAGATTTAATTTACTCATGCATTTTAATCTTTATAGCTAAACATTAAACAAGTATAAGCACTATAAATTAGACACCACATATCAATTTTCATTACTACTCAAAATAAACATAGAGTAAGAATGAATACAACAAAGACAATGAAATTGATTTTACTATTCTCTATTCTTATGATGATTACATTTCAATCATATGCTTCGCCCTCAAGTAAAAGCTATTGCATCAAAAAGTGTGAGAGTGAATGTCCATCCGTTAATGATGATTGTACATTAAACTGTCGAAAAGAATGTAGGTTCAAAGGCGCTGGAAAAGGTAAGAAAGAACGTAGCAAAGGTAGGAAAAAACATAAACTTTATCGTCAGCCTTGCATGGATCCTAAGACATGTGAGTATAGTGGAGGATGTTGCGTTGAAGGAAAAGGAGGTGAAGGTGGTGATCGAATCATTTCCGATGGCAAGATAATGGAAAATGCATAAGAGACGAGATCAATCATACAATGATAAGAAGTTTGATGTAATATCTTATATGTGATCATAAATTCATCTATTAAGGGCTTAAGGCCAACTCAATAATTATGCTAATTAAGTAATAAATACAAGACGGGTCACTAAATCATTGGGATATTATTTTGTCAACCCATTTTCATACATTACACCCTTGGTTTAGTATTTGTTTTCAAAGAATTCTTTTTTCATATGATTTCTTTATCCCACTACCTTTCTTGCATGATTTACTATATATACTTTTAACTACGTAATGTATTACGATTCAGTTTGTGTTGGTATATTTTTTATTGATACCCACATATTGTAAGTCCAACCCCTAATGTGGGATGACAAATCCTATGTGTAAGGACTTGATGCAGCTTCAATTGAGATCTATCTCAATTTTCACCCATGTCAATAATTTTAATAACTAAAAGAAACCAAAATGGTACTAGACTAGATAATTGAAAAAAATTGTTTCGTCAAACTAAGCGTCTAATTCATAAGAAACCAAAGTTAAGCGAGTGTCATCGCCCAAATCTAACTCTAGGTTATACACAAAAATATCAAAAAAAAAAATGACAAGTTTTGGCTCATTTTTTCACGTCGTAGCTCGAGCCTCTAACCTTGAGCTCGATGAACTAGGAGCCGAGACTTGTGATTGGCGAGCCAATCTTGGGCCCCAAGCGACTCGGGTTTGACTCAACTTGCTTACATCCAAAATGGGTCACTAATGTGCATTGAATGTGTTATTGAGCTCGCAGGCGATCATTTAAATAAAAAACAATTGTTATAACGTCAGGCAAGTCAACTAATTATTAATTTAATTTTCATTTCTAGAGTATAAATTATACAGAAGGTAAAATTAGTGCCACAACAAAAGGTTTAGATGATATCTTAGCATTCCAGAGGGGCAAATGGGTATTTTTTTAGAAAATTTCAACACAAATTTAAACAGAAATCCTCCTTACAATAGTCCTTTGTATGAAATTAGTGTCGCGAAAATCAGGCCGGACCGGTCGGTTGAACTGGGATTTGCTTGTCCACCGATTCCAAATGCCCAAAAATCAGATTGGTCAAGAACCAGTCAGAACCGTCCGTTTTAACCAGGTTTCAACTGGTTCTTGACATAAAAAGATAAAACATATATATTTCAATATTTTATTTTTTATACCGGTTGAACCAGTTAAATCGATCGAATCAGTGAACCAATTAAGGGACTGGTTCAATATGCGGTCCGGTATCATGAAATGTTGCAATTGGAGATGCAATTATAATAAAATGTTCAAAAGGCTCGAGTACTTGGCGTCATGGCGTGGCATCATAGCCTCATAGGGGACATGAAGTTGCTGCATAAGGGGATTCGCACTTCAATAGGTAAGGGTAAACGCACACTTTTCTAGGGATCCTTCGGTAACAGTATCGTGACACCAGAATTCCTTAGTGAGCATGCCGAATATAGAAATTCCAGAAGGTATTAGGAATGCAACGATGGGAGAACTCTGGACTGAAAAAATAGGACGGAACCGTGGAAGTGGGATTTATGTGTCAACACTCAACATCTTGCCACTGTCCATTCTTCATCAGATCTTGAGCAGGGGTTAGGGAAACAAAAAGCCTTGTATATATGTAATCCCATCAGCGATAAGGACGTTCTAAATGGTGTCACACCCGTGCAGCAAACGCATTAGAGTAGAAATTCCTACATCTATTTCTAAAAAAAATTCCTACACCTGAAATCATGAACCATTAACCCACTATGCGTAATTGTGTATGCATGCCCGACGCTAAAAAAACAATAATTCCAAGAAGACATAAAAAGCATCATGATTATATCACAAGTACAAGCATCTTCATGAATTAGATTCAAATCACAGAGAATTACAGAGTTTAACGCCTAACACAAACAGTTGAGAAGTAGGGCAATTTGGAACAGACACTCCTAGGTCTTTCAATCATCGAAGTTAGGAGTACTGTACTTCCTCTACTCTTCACTATATAATCACTTTGCCTCACTAAGCTGCAGCTACATCAGCCATTTCCTGCTCAACGGTAGTTGGTGCTACTGGGTAGTACTTGTAGTGGAGCTCGCCAACATCATCCCCTGAGAGTTTCTTCCAACCGTCTGGTCCAACATGGTAAACTGAAGAGAAAAGAGGAATAAAAGTTGAGCACATAACCAATCTTACCTCAGAAGATATTAAACTAGAGAATAAAGACAAGAGTCCATACCGCTGGCAACTCCACCACTAGCTCCATCACGGAAAGTTGCATGGTAGATAGCCCGTCTGGCCAATTCAGACGCTTCCTCAACAGTCATGTCATAGCGGTACCTGAGAAAGAGAGGTCAATGACTTCAATTATGCAAAGGGAATCC
The DNA here is from genome assembly GCA_900322385.1 of Pharnaceum exiguum. Lineage (NCBI taxonomy): Eukaryota > Viridiplantae > Streptophyta > Magnoliopsida > Caryophyllales > Molluginaceae > Pharnaceum > Pharnaceum exiguum. The sequence continues at coordinate 35,068 of ONZK01001230.1, read as the reverse complement.
AGATTTTTTACTGATTTGCAGAAAACCTAGAGCAAGACCTTTCAAAGAAATTGGGCTTTTTGGAGACATGAGAAAAGTAATAGATGGTTCAGACTAAGGCTATGTAGTTGTCGTTGTCTTGTTGAGGAAGCAAGAGAAGGCAGGCTCAACTCCTGAACTAAGGAACGTCAAAGCCACATCTGTTTGGTTCTCATCAGTCACGTCCTACCTCGTAGAATTTCGGACTTTTTTAAGTGGGGATGTCCATGGAAACTTCTATTGTGTTAATATATTTACTGCAAAAAATTGGTACTTTCCCCTTAAGTACTCTTTACTAATCCCTGAACTACAAATTCTGAGATGGACATTTCACAAAACCTATTGAAGCAATATTTACCAACAAAAGTGTTCGGAACAAACAGCACATTTCCTGTGTCAATGCCATTATAACAAACTAGAGTGTCATGATCTCATGGAAAAGAGGCATACCCATTATCAAGAACACCATAAGCATACGGTGAACCAGATCCAACGGAGAACCGTGATCCTTTGAGCCTTCCTCCTTCACTGTCCACGTAATACAGACCAGGACCCTGTAAACCATATAGCCACATATTCAATGGCAAAGCTAAAGACAAGAAAAAGATAACAACGACAGTAAAAAAGGACTAGTTTATTTACCGTTTCATCCCATCCAGCAATCATAGTACCAACAGAAAGCCCCATGCCCCTGTAAGAGTACAATATGTTGGCCAGTAATTTGGAAGCACCTGTAACTGATATTCTTCGCTTGTTTGCTAGTTCATGTAGCCGGCACTGGAAATCGCAAGACCAAATTAGTTCTCAAGTACATCAGGTGGACAAGGCTCTCATATAAGATACGATACCACAATTAAAGCAATGTTAAGGAAATCGTCTGAACAAATCAAGCTTAAGAGTGATTATCATATCAACCAGGGTGCTTTAGCTGCTACCCAAGCGCCCAAGCAATAAATAAAAATCATAACATGAGGCAACACAATGGCGCTACCTTAATGCCCAAGTTTCGGTGCCAAAATTGGCAGTCAGCAGCTCCACCAGCCATTGTGCCAAGCATATGAGGGTTTATTTCAATGATCTTCTTCACGGATTGAGATGCTGCAAAATTTTCAAAATGATTACAACAACAAATATTCACACCAACTAAAACAATATAAAACCAACAACAAAAGCATGATAATCTTAATTTTCACAATTACAAAAAATATGTATAATCATACTGACTGACATCATCAAGCAGTGTAGAAAAACTGAAATTTCTCAGTATCTATAAGAGGAGATGGAATGAGTGAGTGAGTATGGGCTTCCAGAAGGGAAGTCAAATACTTTCTTATATGTAGGTCATTATATAGGGTGTTCATTTAAATACTTATTATTGGTCAATTGTTGGAGAACCGTCTTGTAATTTGGCTGCCAATACAGGACCAAGACCAACCCTTCCGTAAGCCAGAACTAGCAACACCACAAATAGGACACACGCGTACAGATTAAGAGAAAAAAATGTCCTCTAAATGGAAAGACAAGCTTTTAACAGAAATAGAACTGATAAAAAGAAGGGAGAAGAGCAAAACAAGAGTCTTAATAAATACCAAGTGAATAACTTAGCATAAGAAAAAGACATTCAAATGATGAGTAGGAGATGCCGTACAAACACAACCTATATTTATTTATTTATTTTAGATAAGAGCAAAGACAACCTATATGTTCACTAACAGCATCCCACCAGGAAAAATAGTGAGGAAGCTAGCCACTAAAAAAATTCAGCAGACCATATTTGCATCCAATAAGCACCTATCTCTATACATACTACATACTAACAAGTGAATGGCATAGATGATAGATGAAGTCCCAGCAATTGTTTCCTATCTGAGCTAAAATTACATCTTCCCATATTACTCAAGGGATTTGGCTTCACCAAACCTCGTGATAAGAAGAACACTACAATCTAGATAGATGGAATTGTTAAAAAGAACCATTGAGTTCTCGGTTAGAAAAGGTTCTCCACAGATTTGACCATATGTGTTTGATGAGCTATGGGAGTGTCTAGCACCTTTACTATGATTTTGAATGACAGCTATGAGCTATTTTAAAATACTGCAACAACACTATTTTTTGCCCCCATCCGCCCCTTCTTTTCTCATTGTTTGCTGTGACAGTGAGTACAAATGTCTAACTACATACCATTTCCAACCTTTTTACAATAGCAATCTAGTCAACAACTTACATATGTATCCTCCCATGCTGGCTCGTGAATCAGCAGCCACCATAACACCCTCCTTAAAAATAAAAGCAAGAGTGGTTGTTCCCCTCGCTGGCTTCACCATCTGTATCGCCTCTTTCTGAAAGCCATCAAACTAGAAGACAAAAGAACAGAACAAATATGAAGTCACTTCACAGTTCAAACACTGCAGTTAAAGCTACGGTCTCAAAGGCACCAAGCAAAAGTTGCACAAAAACACAATAAAACTTACATCAAGTGTATTTGGGAGATCAAATGATGGGGCTGTTTGCAAGGCATCACACATTAGCCCATGGCTAGCACCAAATGAAGGAGCAGCTGATTCAAGACCACTAGTGTCAAGCTTCATGTTTTAAACTGCAAGTCAAAAAGAGATAAGTAGGGATAAAGTTCAGCTAAGTTTCAAGGTACCCAATGCACCACTCCCCCTCCACCAGGCGACCCAATAGAAAACCAAAGAAACGGAAAAAAAAAACACAAAGCTTTCCACTAATATGCAAGAATTCTCGACAATTTCTCAGTCAACATATTCATCAGCATAAACCACAACCAAAACACATGCTTAGTTGCGAATGAACATGTGCAATTTCTCCCTAATGAAAGCAAAACACAAACCATTGCCAATCACGAATCAAATTATTCCTGCACATCACGATTTCGCAAAATTTACTTAAACCCTAAAACTAAACAATCAAAAAACAAACTTCTCCACACATTCCTCATACATCAAGCCCAACCAATTCAGTCTATCTAAACCAAAATCTTGACCAATCAACTTTACCAAATCCGAAATCAAAACCGACCCCCCGGACCTAAATTAACAAACCCTACTCCAATCTAACTACTCCAATCAAATTGACCTAATTAAGCTTGGTAAAGTTACTCCAATCAAAACCGATCCCCCGGAGTATATAATAATGTTACAAACCAATGACCTAATTAACCTACTCCAATCAAATTGACCTAAACCATCCTACACCAAAAGGCCAACCAATGTAATTAAATATTGAGCTAGTCCCATATACATAATAAAATCAACAAACAGTACAGTATATATGTGACTTAAAAACTATAACTATCAATCAACCAATCAAAAAGATTGGATTTTTATCACTTTTTCCCATCTGGGTATATCAAAATCTACTTAACCACACACAATTAGACAAGTTTAACTCATACCCAAATCAAAAAAACAAAAACCCACATCAAAAAGACAGTAACTTTACTACCTACTTATATAAAAAAAAAGTATCAATTTGTAGCAACGCCAAGTAAACTAATTGCTGATAATAATAATATTCAGAAAGAAATAATGAATAAAAATAAAAAGAAATAAACCAGGGTGTTAAATACTAACCAGATCAGAGATTGAAATGAGGGAATGGAGATTGATTAAGTTCAGAGTTTTGTGTGTTGAAGAGAGAGAAAAGTAGAGAGTGAATAAAACCCAGTTGATTAAGATTTGTTTTTATACTGTAACTCTGCAAAGTGTTCTTCTTTATCAGTTTTTTGTTTTTATATTAAAGAAAAAATAAATTAAGTACTAGTCCTGGTTTTAGTCTTGGCCCGTTGGACAAGAAACCACATCAAGGCTAGGTACGTAATTGGGCCTTGGGATGTGAGGTATTTTATACTACTATCAGGTATTGACACCGTTGGTCAATACATGATTTTTTGAAAAATTGTTTATTTTGCGAAATATCAAGTTCAACAGAAGTGATATCAAGTTTAAATATGATAATATCAAGTTCAACTATGGTAATATCAAATTGTAAAAGTGAAAAAAAAAGATACTATCAAGTTTATAAACATCAATATCAAGTTCCAACATATTAATATCATGTTTAACAACATTCATATCAAGTTCATTATAAAATATTATCACACTTCAAAGCAAACTTGATAAAATCATCCTATAACTTGATATTCATATACTTCAACTTGATATTTATCGTATACCAAAAAAACAAACTTGATATTTATCAAGTTAGATGAGGATTTTATCAAGTTGAAAGTATGAAACATCAAGTTTGGTTTTAAAATAAAATAAAAAAATTCTGGCCCCCCACAGGTATTGACAAATAGTGTCAATACCTGGTAGTAGTATAGAATAACTCCTTGGGATGTC
>ONZK01001230.1:10440-21049 GCA_900322385.1 Pharnaceum exiguum | reverse complement strand
TGGGGGGGACCAAACATCTTGTTTAAGTTAGGGCTGGGAGGTAAGCTATTTAAAATAAGGCTCCTCTGTTTTGCCTTGTTAATCAGTTTGCTGAGTGCATTTCTATACTACTTTGCCATTGAGAGCCAGTAAGCCTCATATAGTGATGATCTTTATCAGCATAATAAATGTGATATCATGATGTGCACAATATTTTGAACTCAGTAGTGTAGCTCTGTGTTGTTGCATTGAATTTTACTAGCTTTTTTTAAAACTTAACTTGTTTTCAGTCTTGGCTATGCACACTTTAGGGCTGTGTTTTGGTTTTCAAGTTGTGACGTGGACAAGAGCTCTGACACACTGGTTTTTCTCTTTCTTTTCACCAAAATTCAAAGGCTATGTTTAGCATTAAACTTTAGCATCTCTCCATGATAGCTTTATTGGACAACATTGTTACTTTGTTAGTCCCTGATGTCTGATTCGGTTTGCTTTTGTTTCCTACATTTAGAGGATTCTCAACATCAACAAAATCAAGGAACACCTAGTGTTATCACTCTGTTCCCACCTCAATTGGTTTCATCTTCTTTAGTGAACTTAATGCAGCTATTTTTTATTAATCCTGAAACAGCATAAAGGTGAAAAGGATGAGCAGATCAGTAGATCAGTTGGAGGCAGCATTGTAGACATTGGGGGCAATCCCTCTTTCCTGATCTAGCTTTTTTCTTTTTTTGAATGCTATTCTGAAATCCCACTGATTGCAACGTTTTTTCAAGTTTTAGGTTACTTTTTCGCACCTTATCTCGTGTTGTTGTAACTTAAGTAAATGCTAATTGCTTTTGTTAGAATATTTTATCTTTGTGTTTGATCTTATCTTAAAAAAAAAATCTTTGTGTTTGATGATTTTTTCATGTGAAGCAAATTCAATTTTAAGGTGATTCACACTAATGTTCCTGTTAGGCAGGCAAATCACAAATGAGGTGTTTTCATAGTGACCTTTGCTTGGTTTGTAGTGTTAACTGAACTCTTATGACGTTTATTTCCATCTGCTGCTTGCATAATATATTTTGTTTTGACAACCAATAGTTTTTGTTGTTGTAAAGTCTACCTAGATATATAGTTATATGCCACTCACAAAGTAGCCTGTACAGAATTCTCCTTTACGTATCAATGACTATTTTACATTTTTTAAAGCTTTTGAATGATTCCATTCTTGAGTAAGAGCTCAAATCTATTGCTAACCATGGTGGGTTCGGAACGCCACTCTAGCTGTTCTTAGTTGATGTGAATAGCTACCTAGATTTGCACTGCTGTATTGGTTTACTGGGAATACTTGGCTGTATGAATATTTCACATTTGAAGTAGACTTCGTTTTCTATCAGCAGGAATTTAGAAATTCCTAATTCTTCTCACCTTCATTATTGACTTGCAAATGGATACATGAACCGGCAATTAGGTGAGAGATTTGTTGTTTTGTTCTTTCTTGTTTAGTCAACCTATCATCTGACATTGCACACACATGATCAACAACTTATCAGTATGACTGCTTAACCATCCTCTGACTGCCAAGTTGCCAGTGAGAAGTGACTGATTCAGGAATTCCAATTGCTTCTTTTCCTTGTCAAAGCATTTTTTAAGGCTGTCAAATGTTGACAGATTCCGATATAGTATGGCCCAAGTCTAATGTGCTTGCAGGACACCACTCAACTATATTGTTTTTCTTACTATGAGCATGATACAGACTATCAGTAGCATGATTGATCGACTGTTTGAATTTTGGTATCTTGGTTACATGTCATTTGGGTGCTACTCTGCTAGCCACCTGATTTGATAAGTCAATGCCTTTATGTTGAACTGATTAAACTGAAGTTCTGTTGACTATATCTTCTTCTGATTTGCAGTGGCTTCCATTGGAACTTGCCCGCCTGAAAAATCTTATTGATCAAGCTAATGTAAAAGGGTGGCGCTACAAATATCCTTTTAAGGCTGTTTCTTGGCTAATGCTATATTACAAACATCAGTGACTGTTAATTAACAGCAACAACAACACAGTCTAATCCCTATTCCATGGGGGTTTGAGGGGTCAAGATATACACAGCTTGCCCCCTTTATGTTAAAGTGTTAAACATGCAGAGGCTTGTTCCTCCTTAGATGGATTAATGTCCTACAGCTTCACTTAAAGTAAGTAGCATGGAGAGTTATCTTGAGCCATTTTGATTTAGTTCAATTAATGCAAAGGCGAAATATGGTACTAATTCATTCAACTTCATGAGCAATGGATGAAGATAAACATTGAGTATAGATTACTCCGTCTTCCCAAAGGAGCTGTTGCTCTTACTATAATGAGTAACCTGTAGCCATTTCCAAAAAATGTGCTATTGAAATTCTCGAATTTGCTTCTTGAGATTCATGTGCACTTGCTATCCCCTGAAGTTTATCTGTAAGGGTTGGTTAGTACATACCTCAATTGCTAAAAAAAGGGACGTTTTGGACAGAGTGAGCAGGGGACAACAAATTATCTCCCTTGTTCAAACTTCAAAATAACCTTCCGTTGAATAGTTTTTGATCCACTAATGTAAATTTTTGTTTGCATATCTGATTTTCCTCTTTGCTTCTTATAACATTTTCAAAGAGACAAAGACTATAACCGAACATTGCCTTTCTTCTGTGTATTTGCTATGATGCCCTTTTGTATGCCTTAATATGCATTACAATGATAGATTGTGTGGAAAAAAGAAGGGTGCTCCAGACTCCATCCGAACAAGAACGCCTTTTGAGCGATATACCAAAAGTGAAACCAGAAGAAGTGAAGCTAGACACTATTTCTGAGAGTGCTCCAGATAATATAAATCAAGAAACTGGTGATTCACCAATAAACGACTGGGACTGGGAACCCTGCCATGATTCGACGGCTGGAGTAGTTACGGAAAAGGTCTTAAGTAAGGAGGACAACAAAGGTGTGTATCCGCTTCAACTTTGTCTCTTGAAAATAGTGCACTTAAGAAGAACATTTAAACATGTGGAATTTTTGTCTTTATATTCTTTTTGACGAAAGCTTTCTTTAGGAACTGTTTTCTTTTTTTCCTTGGCCAACTTATTGGTGATGGTGGAAGTAGGTCACGTAGAAACTCTATGAATACTTAAAAGGAAACACTTGGCTTGGGTAGTTAGCACTTAGCAGCTCCTAAGATATTCTAGGATGCTTCCTTGAGGTTGAATCATTTGTATGATTGTGCTTTTAATTGGAATAGCTAACACATCTTGATGTCTTTAACTGTGGATGGAATTACTTGGATTCTTGTGATTTCGTTCTTGAATTGCCAGTTGGAGAGGGCTTTTTGAGTTGTGGCTTGGTGTAATCCAAAATAAGAGATTGATATGTCTGACTGTGAATTACCAATTTTTGATACTTGAAGAGTCTTGGTTCCTTGCCCTGTTAATCAGATTAAATATTGACTTTTGCAGGTGAAAATGGAATGGGGAGCAATGGTCACTCACAGTCAACCGCTGAAGAAAGGGAGAGAGAAACGGCTCTCCCTCCTGATGAAAGTAGAATGAGAAGCAATGGTTTCTCTTTACAGTCTTCAACCTTCGAAATAGGAGCTTCTTCTGGAGCAGGTGTAATTGGAATGAGCAATGGTCATGCACACGACTCAACCTCTGGACGAAGGATAGAAGAAAGCAATGGGCATGTCGAGGCCACTGGAACCACAGGAAGAAATCTCTTTGTTGAGAGAAATATCCCGAAACTGGAAACAAATGTAGCAGAACATAATGGCCGTATGTCATACTTCATACAGACCCAGCGAGATGTCCTCATACTTCATAAAGGGGCATCCAGCAATGGCCATGTACAGCCACTGAGTTCCGCACCAAAACCCATTGCTGTTGAAGACAAGCAAAAGAAGCAAGTTGAGGTGATTGATCTAAGTGATGACGATGAGGAAGCGCAAGAAGTACCTCGTGTGGTGAAACAACCGATACCGCCTCCAGTTTGTGATCTGCTGATGTGGTATTATGTGGACCCCCAGGGCAGTAACCAGGGACCCTTCTCACTGAGTGCTTTAAGGAAATGGATGGATTCCGACTATTTTCCGGCAGATTTTAGGGTCTGGATGACTGGGAAGGGTCCAAAAGAAGCAGTTTTGCTGACCGATGTTATTCGACAGTATTTCCCTAGCTGATTATAGAGATTGTACATAGCTTTGAACTGACCCACATTTTTCCAACTGTGTAGCTCTGTAGAGTTGGCTTAGATTTTCAGATCAAGCTTTCATGTATAGTTTCTAGTTTCAATTTTTCCTAACCTAATAATAAATTTGTCAGATTACCATCTGCCTTTGTCATAATTTGTGTATATATATGATATTGCTAACTAGCAGCTCATACAAAGGAAAATATTCAATCTAACCCACTTTCCTGGACGAGATGCAGACTTGCGGTATTGGTTCTCATTTTTTTTATCGTGTGCAGAGGATTATTGGACTTGCATAAAGTAGTACACCCAACAGATGTCTTCAACCTGAAGCTGGAGGGATACGAGGCTGTAAATGGCTAGGTAATGGCATACATTGTATTCATGAATATGTGATGTGTCATGAAACTACTCGATGTACCTATATGAAATTTGAGAGGTAATTGGTCCTTTCACACAGAAAATATCGAATAAAGCGGCTTTCACCGAATTTGGCTTCTACTAATAACATTACACTAGTATTTTACAACCAATTGGTGCTACTAATTTGGAAAAGACAAACACTGAAACTATTCTAAAACTGTTTTGACATCCAATAATCATGCAAAATCTAGAAAAAAAATTACGCTGTATCTCGAGTTACTTGCCAAGAGATGTATGCAGGGACTCGCTCTGTTTTCTCTTTCTGCATTGTCAAGTCATCCTTCTACACAGCATTTCGACTCAGTTAAATTTACTACAAACTTTCCGGATTTCACCTTGACTTCCAGTCAGGACATCAAGTGCTTGCAACTTCACCATGGCGTCTCCCAACTTCTTATTGAATAAGGCAGCATTTTGAGCTAGTTGAGAAACGAAGCCGCTTGTTTGAGGATCACGTGTTAACGCTTGGTCGATGGGGAGGATCCCTCTGTTCTTTTGGAGTTGATCAAAGTAAGAGTTATCAACCTTGTTAGAGCTGAGTGGATTTTGGTCTAGATTAGCCATATTGTTCGATGATCTGCCTTGTGGGCAAGTTAAGATCAATTGCTTGCGAAGGTTTGGATCCATGAGTGGGTCGAATTCGCTTGCACCATTTGAGAGACGGTTCTCGAAGAAGCCACAATGTGAAACTCCAACAGTGTGGCAACCTGTATTTTTCCAGAATTAAATTGTTAGTATGAGTATGCAGCCAATAATATATATGAGGCTATGTTAGTTGATTGATATGGTTTTCAACAACAGAACTTATTGTAGTCATGTGTAGTGGCAAGTACCTAGAAGAGTGACCATTTCTTCAGCAGTAAAGCCTTTGGCAGCAAAAGCAGAAATGCTTTGGGGGACTGTTACAGAAGGACTTGGAAGGTCAACATCATTTGCATCTGATCTGCGTCCATCCCTTCTCCCTGTTTGCACAGCATAGTCTGGTCCTCCTCCCTATTACATCATACGTATATGAAGTTAGACAGCCAGTTACCTTATTTTACTTGTGTTTGTACTTTATGACATAAATTTAAGCATATACTCCTACAAGCTAGAGTTAAAATTATAAGTTCAACACATACCAGTTTAATGAGTACTTTAGTGGCGATAGCAGTGATGTCAGCGCAGGAGACAACACCAGGACATTGAGCTTCAAGTGCTGCTTTTAAAGCATCAATGAACTCATATCCTCTAACTGTGAGATTAGGGCCAGCATTCCTCTCTGTGGTACTTCCAGCTACTAGGATGGACGCATCACATCCCTATATTTGAAGGACATCAATATTAGTCAAACTAGTTATGTCAAAGTTCAGAAAGTAGCAAGAGATGCATGTAAACATGAAAAAACTGCCAATTGCAACAGCTAGAAAACTGTCCTGGTATATAATCAACAGTTTCTTTTCAATTTGGCTATAGGAGACTAGGAGTATTGGACTTTATTCATTAAAGTAGAAAAAAATGAAAGAAAATGAAATGGCCATACTCACATTGACAAAGCAATCATGAAATTGCATGCGCAAAAGCGCAGGAAGAATAGTGGGATCCTTTTTGAACTGCTTTGTAACTTTAGTTTCAATCAGTGCCTCAACATCTGTGGCTTGACTAGGGCATAGCCCTCTATAGAACCCAAGCTGCAGGCCAGAAGGAGTTGTAGGACTACTTACAACAGGGGAAGTTGTTGGACTATTGCTAACTGGGGGAGGAGCATTTGGAAGGTTACCACTAGTCGGGGGAGGAGCATTTGGAAGGTTACCACTAGTCGGGGGAGGAGCATTTAGAAGGTTACCACTAGTCTGGGGAGGAGCATTTAGAAGGTTACCACTAGTCGGGGGAGCAGCATTTGAAAGGTTACCACTAGTCGGGGGAGGAGCGTTTGGAAGGTTACCACTAGTCGGGGGAGGAGCATTGAGAAGGTTGCCACTAGTCGGGGGAGGAGCATTTTGAAGGTTACCACTAGTCGGGGGAGGAGCATTTTGAAGGTTACCACTAGTCGGGGAAGGAGCAGTTGTAGGACTTCCACCAACCGGCGGGGTTGTAGGACTACTACCAACCATGGGGGGAACGGTAGAACTCTCACCGATAGGGGAAGGTGTTGGAGGAGTGATAGGATTAGCAACTACCGGGGAAGTTGGATTAGCATCAACTGGAGTTGAAGGACTGCCAACTGGAGGAGTAGTAATCAGAGGATTACCACCTACCAAGGGAGGAATTGTAGGACTATTGTCAATTGAGGGAGGGGAAGTCATAGGGCTACCACCAGTAGGTGAAGGAGTTATAGGACTAACAACTAGGGGGGGAGTTGCAATACTACCAGCAACTGGAGAGGTTGAAGGATTACCACCAAAGGGAGGAGTTACAGGACTATTGCTAAGCGGGGGAGTAGTTACAGGATTAACACCTATCGGGGGAGGAGTTATTGGACTACCAACTGGGGGAGGAGCTGCAATAGTACCACCAATTGGGGGACTTGTAGGACTACCGCCAAACGGGGGTGTAGACGCCCCATAGCTAGGTACACTATACGAACTGTCTGGCTTATGAGACTTACTTTTCTTATGCTTCCCCATCTTATTCTTCTTCTTCACCTTAAATTTACCATGGGACGACTCAACCACATGGCTTGATAACAGAATGAAACCAAGAATTACTACTACAACAAAATTAGTGAGCCTCATTGTCTAGCTAGTTTTCAGAGTATTTTTTTTTAATGATGAGAATGTTATAAAGCTTAGATCAAATTTTCTTAGATTAAGCTTGAACTGACTCTTTTAAGTTGATGTTTTCAGTTCGTAGCATGTAAGCCTATATATATAGGAAGGAGGCAATGCAAGGTAGTAGAGAATATGCGTAGTACAGTTCCATCTTCCATGCATGCATGCTAATTAAGCATTTGATCAAGGGAATGAACGACTACCAACCTCTGTTAATGATTGCCCAAATTTCTGCAACTCGCACGACAAATGGAGACATAATTTGATTTCATATCAATTGATGTTTGTAAAATTTCAATAACTACCATCCATAATTAGTCTACCAGCCTACAATGCTATAAACTTAGACACGTTGCAATTCCTGCAAATCACAAATTAAGTACTACCATGAAATAAGTAGTACTTCACCAACAAATCACAAATTAAGTACTACCATGAAAATAATTGGGGTGATGAAAAATAGTCAAGTAGTAGTTGTTATGAATGAATCTTTATTGTAGATCGAAGACTTGCTACGTACATCGTATAATCTACAGTTTAACACTTCAATTAACGTTGACAATGCTTAGTTGTTGTATTTGGCAGTTGAATATTTTAGTAATGTTGCTGCGGATAGCCAGTTTGTCAACGACTCAACGGGAGTACTTCTCGTATTTGTCCTTTTATCTTCACTCGATCGAATTATATATCAAAGATGTTTGACATGTTAGCGCTTAGCTAGCCGACAGAAAAGAATAAACTCAAGATTTGGGACATCCATAAGACGACGACCATAACTCCACATGTACCTGTTCAAGTTTTTATAATTCAAGTAATCAAATTTATGATATTCTTTAATTGGTCAATGGTTAAGTAGTTAGAAGCTAAGAGAGAAGCCCATAGTTGGTTAGTGACTATATAACGAATTAACGATCGGTGCAGTATACTTAGTCGCAATTCTATGGCATGAGCCAAAGGGCGGAACCAGGAAAAAGTATTGAGGGGGGTCAAAAAAATTAAAGTAAATATTATTTATGCTAGAAGTAGGAATTGAATCCTAGTCTAGGGGGAATAAGGTATAGAATTGACCAATTACGCTAAATAATTTTGTGTCTATTAAGTGTACTGTAAAACTAAAATTTTATACAAATTCGGAACATGGGGGGAGCCGTGGTGCCACCAGTCCCCCTAGTTCCGCCACTGATGAGCCATGGATCAGAATCGTTTGTATCTTTTATGTTTCCCCATTTCTTTAGGGCCATAATTCCCTGGTTTTAAATTCAATTAAAAAGCATGTAGTTTGTCGATTGTCGATGGATCGAGTTGAACAACATACCCTAGTACAATATATCATTTTTTGTTTTTAGAGACTAATTGCAGGTAATTAAACTAGCTTCAATAATATGCGACAAAGATACATCTAGGATCGATCTATCTCATGCAATGTGTATTTGGGGAAAGTTAAGGTTGCATATATCCGCCACGGTATGAGAATTACACTCGGTAAATTTAGGTGATTATGAATTATAACAAAATGATTACAAAACCTTTCGATACTTCTTATTTCAAGTGAAGTTGTGAGAAGTCAATACTTCAATGCAATTAGGATCATCGAAAACAACCTCCTGTTTTCATAAACAGGGGCGAGGTTGCGTACATCATGACCCCGAGCAAGCATGTACATATAGGAAGGAATCAATGGAAGATAGTAGAGAATATGCGTAGTTCCATCTTCCATGCATGCATGCTAATTAAGCATTTGATCGAGGGAATGAACGACTACCAACCTATCCGTACATGATTGCCAAAATTTATTTAGCAAATTGCACGACAAATAGAGACATAATTTGATTTCATATCAATTTGATGTTTGTAAAATTTCAATAACTACCATGTCCATAATTAGTCTACCCGCCTACAATGCTATTCTTAATTAGACACATTGCAAATCATCACAAAATAAAGTAGTATCACCAGCAAAATGGGAAGTAAAGAGAAAAGAATTGCCTTGACGAAAAATAGTCAATCAATAAGTTGTTATGAATGAATCTTTATTGTAGAAGACTTGCTACGTACATCGTATAGTCTACAGTTCAACGTTGACATTGCTTAGTTGTATTTGGCAGTTGGATATTTTAGTATTTGGTGCGGATCGGATATCCAGTTTGTCAACGACTCAACGAGAGTACTTCTCTGTATTTGTCCTTTTACCTTCACAAGTCGCTCTAATTTTATACGTTGTAGTAGTATCAAAAATGTTGACATATATATGCATGTTAGCGCTTAGCCGACAGCAAAGAATAAACTCAAGATTTTGGGATATCCATAACTCCACATTGTACCCGTTTAAGAATTTATAATTCAAGTAGTCAAATTTATGTACTCTTTCATTGGTCTAAGTGTAGAGAGAAGAGAGAAGCATAGTAGGTTAGTGAACGCATAACGATCGGTGCAGTATACTTATTAGTCGCAATTATTCTAAGGCATGAGCTATGGATTGGAATCGTTTTCATGTTTTATATCTTCCCGGCCACTTTAATATAATTCAATTAACGGTGTATTTTGGTCATATGAAAAGATCTGAATTGAAACTGAACTAAATTGAAAAAAATTGAACTAAACTGAAAAAAACTGAAAAATGCTGAACTGAACTGAAAAAACTGAAGGCAGTTAAAATTATAACTAAAACTGAACTTAACTGAACTTAACTGAAAAAAACTAAAACTATAGTACTACCGACGAGCAAAACACAACCTAAGAATTGGTCTTCACCTTATTGAATGTATTGGGGTTGAGGAGTTAATTGAGATGGCAAAATCTTTACTCAGCTCGAATTCCCAAAAGTCCTATGTTCGAGTCTCCCATCACCCACTATATAGGCTTCCTTACCTTATTAAAAATATATGTACGTAATTTGTCCATGTCGACGGGGTTAAAAGACCCTAATATCGTCTTACATTGTTTGTTTTACGGACTCAAAGAAAAAAAACTCAAAAAAATTCCGACATTTCTTATAGAGAAAGAAATTACAGGTAGTTAAACTAGCTTCAATGCATCTAGGCTCTCTCTCAAAAACAACCTCTTCGTATTTGGGGAAAGCTATGGTTGCATTGCATACAATGTGAGTCTTTGACTCCACACCGCCATGGTATATATGGGAATTACACTAGATAAGTAGGTGATGTTGCTGTTTCAAGAAAAAAAATGTAGTTCAACAATTCTTGGATAAAATACAATTTAAGTGAAAAAGTGGGAGATAACCTGCCCAAATAGCATCCAAGAAACC
>ONZK01001229.1:2413-20020 GCA_900322385.1 Pharnaceum exiguum | reverse complement strand
CCCCCAAAAAAAAAAAAAAAAAAAAAAAAAAACTGTAAAATATTAAAAGAAGGAGAATATGTTGTGTGGCTGAAACTGGTTTGTAGGCATGTTTACGGATCTGTTGCTGAATCCCCTGTTGGCATCCCCTCATAGCTGACCCTCACCCTGAGTGCAAGTGCCATGAGAGGACTGAGTTAGCGATAGTAATATATACTCCATTAAGATTTGATGCTAGTGGGAAATCAGTTTTTTGGTTGGTGATCATCCTCAGAATGAGGAGTGTTGTAAACATTGTGTTTTCTGTAAATGCAGGGCCATATTGCACAAATTTGCAAATGAAGACGTGTCTTTGGGTTCATGGTTTATTGGTCTTGATGTGGAGCATATTGATGAGCGGAGCATGTGTTGTGGGACTCCTCCAGGTACTTTTGTTGGTCTATCAGACCATGTTATTTGCATCCTTTTCAAGATCCTGCCGAACCAAAATAGTTTCGGGACTAAGGCTATGTTGTATCATTTTTGTGTTCATTGGATTCAACTGTAGAGCTCCGATCATCAGGTTCTTAGTATACCTTGTGCTTAAAATGGTATAATGCCAGTCTATGAAGTGCTAGTCTGTGAGATCATATATCATGTATTCATATTAAACGAGCTAGAAAAAGTGAAAAATGTCTGATCCATTGGCGAAATTTTCGTTTCAAACCTTCGTAGGTTGGCTGAACTGTTTTAAACCTCTAACTATTAGGGCATCATCTGTTAAGTTCCAAACAAGGCTTCCAAATTGGATATCTTGATCAACCCCATCAGTTCGTCATTTCATTTTCCCCCTCTTTTGGCAGATTGTGAATGGAAGGCACAGGCAGGTAATGTCTGTGTAGCATCATTTGACTGGAGCTGCAGTGGAATTTGCCAATCAGTGGAGAAGATGAAGTTTGTCCATGAAAAATGTGGTGAGGGGGATGATGGTGTATGGGGTGTTCTCTTGTGAGTTATGAAACTTATGAAAGTCTCCTAGAGTTACTGCACTGCTCCAGATTTTTATACTGGAGTCTGCTCAGAGAAGCACGAGTACAATGATCTAAATTGTGTCAGATCACTTTCTCCACAATTAAATTGAAGGCTATGGAAGAGGAAGCTGTCAGATCCGACGCTTAATTACTCCATTTGTGAGACAAATATACGCTGAGGGCAAGCAGTGCTAGAGGTGTGTTAGTAGGCAGAGATCTTTTTCTTTTCTTTTCTTCGGAAAGGCTAGTGGGTGTTCTAACTATGATACAATTTTGAAAATCATGTATAGATGGGGCATGCTACAGGGTTGTTGCTGCTTATTGAGCTGGTTCTCCATTTGGATGCCCCTAGCAGGCAAATACATCATACATGCCCTTTTTTGTATTTTAATCTATCTTCTTTGTAATGATAAATTTACAACAGAGAAATTCTTAACCTAATCTAATTATCTTTTTGCATCTTGCGTTTCTTGTCTTTCGTTTTCCACATAAAGACTAGGATTTTACTGGTTTTTCTGTCATAGTCCATTTATATCTGCAATGCTTAGGTTTGAAGCTACATATCTTCTTCCCCCCATAAAAAGGCCACTTATCTCTTTCGATGCAGCGCACATCCTGATGGTATCAGCTTACCCCTTTGGCCCTTTCATCAAGTGATATTAGCTTACCAACTAATCGTCAAGTTATTCTTAGCACTGGCAGACAGGTAGTTGGTTACAAGTCACAGCATATCCCTCTTATATGAATACTGACACTGGTTGGTTTAGTGGTTGAATGAAGCCTAATTTGTTTATGGGATTTTCGCCTCCTTACCAAAGTTGAAATCCCTATTGTAGCTCTTAGAAATTGGGACTTTGAAGTACCATCGTTCACTTGTCTTCCTCCCTTCTCAAGTTCTTACCCTTAGCTTCTAAACCCATATCAGAAGACAAGTTGGCCCGAGACCGCGACACCTTAAGAGAAATTATTTTATATTTGATGTGGGAACAAAAGACTTGCTACAGAGTTTGTGTATGATTAGCCGCAATATCAGACTAGGACAACCTCACAGGTGAAAGCAGGCCATTGTATGGTTGAACTTAATGGAGGTCCTGTTGCTAAATCTACAGATCAACTAAAAATAGTGTTAACAGGCGACCAAATGGCAAATGTTGAAACACACATGAGAACCCATACCGCGTTGGTTTTTTATTTATTTGTTGAGCTTTCTTGCTTTGATTCACCACATAATGGCTCAAACTGACATCAGCATAGCTCAAGGGAACAAGGCAACAAGAAATCCAGACGCTTTTGTATCATGTTACTTTATGTATCATGTATGGGTAATTTTGTATGATTTGAACTTTTTTTAAACCAGGAGTTTCGACATTATGTGAATCAGAAGGGACATCACAGTGAAGCAACATTGCTTTTTAAGTAGTATTGTAGTAAAAAGTTCAAAAGTTGTACTGTCTCATACAACAACTTTTTATCATGTAGCATTTGGTTAAGCACTTAAGCGTATTGTGGTTTTGAACAAAGTTGAGATATAGAATGAGATTGGTTATTCTTGTAGTGTATACGTACAAATCAAAAGAAGAAGCATACATTTCCGTACAACCTGTAAAGTTGTACCTGAACCCACACGAGCAAATCTTCATCGTCTTATTAGTTGTTACAGCTCTTGTTTCCACTTAAACGTTCCATCTACTTGTCATAGCTCAGTCTATTGTCACCTTCTTCTTGTTCCTTTGTTGGTTTTAGAGCATTCATTTGCTTTTCTAGTTGTCTTGATGGGTTTATTTTAGAGTATGATTTGGTGAATGGACTATAGAGATGATCATGCATGATTGCATTAGTGAGCAGTGACACGGATATCTTTCTTGTGTGAATGCCACATGCTAACCTTTTTTTTTAAATTTAATGCCCGTTTGTTTCTCTTCTGATCCTATTTTCGGGATCAGATATAATTAATCTGTAAAAAGAGTTTCTGGAGGCAATAACCTCTTCTTCTCTGGTTCAAAGTTCAAGCTGCGATTGAAAAAGCTACTGTTAAAACCTGATAAGTTATTCAGTGCAGGGTAAAAAAGATGCAAAACTATTGCCTCATGCAGGGGTCGAACCTGCGACCTTCGCGTTATTAGCACGACGCTCTAACCAACTGAGCTAATGGGGCTTTTTGTTTATTTTCATAAGCTTAACAATTATGAATTAATAACGCAACAATGTCAATCTTTTAATTTGTATGTTATGTGAGTATGACCATTCCCTATCACATCTTATTCTTTCTTTCTCAAGCTATAACTATCTCCGAAGCATCTAATTAAAAGCATCATCTTTTTGTTATTTACTTATGACCATTACAAATATTTATTAGGCGATTGGAGTTTTGGTGTAGTTGAACTTAATTACGGTTACAAACAGGCAATTTTCTTCCCATCAATGAAAGAAACAAGGCAATTTTCTTTTAATTAGTTCACATAGGGTTTATACTTTGAAGTAAAGGAGAATGCCAATAATGTTTTGCACATTTTCACCAGAAGTTTCATTGCACTAATCAAGTAAAAATCACGATATCGTGCTGATTCTTTTGTGCAAGCGATTTCAAATTTTACAACTAGTCAACTACCTCACTAGTACCTCATTGGCCTTGCCTTCTAGGTTCATGGTAGACATCGCCAGACAAACAACATACTTGGATGTTGCCCTTGTCTTATATAAACACCGTACCAAAAAATGAGTCATTTCTTTAGGTATCTCGTCATTCATTATAAATCATTGAGGAATTATTTCTCAAGAAATCAAAAATCATAGAGGAATTGATTAACTACACCAGGCTAATGAAAAGATACTCCGCTACCTTCTGAGTTTCTCGTAATCATGCAATTGTATTCCTCGAGACACATAACGTACCGGAAAGAAAAAATTGTGATTTTTGTCGGGCTATTTTATACTACCTTACTTTCATTGGTACTATGTTTCCCTATCGAGGCATAAACATTAGGCTATATAGGAATAGGGCCGCTACCAATGTAAAGAGCATTCAGAAAACATAAAGTTTTATGCTTTAGACCTAGTACAACTTTAATCGTGTTTAGACGCGCAATTTGCTGATAAACAAACTACTTTGATTTGAACAAATGAGTAATTAATTATTTAGGACTGATCATTCATTATTTCGAAGGAGACTGCTGAAAATATTTACTACGCAAAAACTTATACTCCGTATAAGATTGACTTGTTAACAGATAAATTAAAAGACGTATTTCTTTTGAGAGTTCACCTTGGAAGTTTTCTTACGCACTAATCATCGTGTTAAGTGTAGGATAATAGACCTATTAGTATAGGGTGTAGTGTTTGTTTATAAAAATTTGGTGTGTCTAGTGTTTTTAAGAAACGAAAACAAATTGTAATATTGCAAGGCGCTGTCTGACTGTCTCTCATACACGAACACGATGCTCTTTGTCTTCAATAGTTGAAGATACTTCGTCGTTTTTCAATGAAGTAACAAACGATTGAATAAGAACTACTCCGTAGAACATTAGAACCTAATGCTATGGCGCATAAAGAGTGAGGGAGACTTGGCGATCATTAAGTAATCAGTCCCTCAGTGGTAGATGTTACTTGATTATTGCTTCAATTGAACTAACAAAAGAAGAATATGATCAACAGAGCACGTGTCACCCATGTGCTGACACATATGAAAGGTCGGCCAATATGTTTTCAATTTCATACCATTTCCCTTTTTTTCCCTTCTAAATAAGTTTATGCCTTTTGCATGTGCTTTGTTCCTTACATACATTGACGTTGATGAGATGAATTTTGAGTGGAAGGCAAGGCCGCGAACCAGGGCTAATGAGCAACAGAGGATGCTATCATAGTATCATCTATGCAATTTTGTGCTACTCAAGTGATTTGAACCATAGATCTAATGACCGATGAACAAGTTACGTCTTATTTATCAGTGGGCTAATTAACACCTCCTAGGTATCATGTATGTAATTTTTGCATCCCCTTGTTGTCCAAATGTTCTGAATTTGTCCAAATATAGGTCGAAGTTATGTCCTAGTTTCGTTCTAAACTTATTATTACGAAATAAACGTCATGATTCTTGTTTCCTTGGTAGTTATCCGCTCTAGTCCAACAAAGCAGTAAGCAATGGAGTACTAATCTTCAATAACCAATTGTTGAAATTCTTCGTGATTTATTGGAGTTCGGTCTTGCATGATGACGCATGCCTTCATAAATTCAATAATATACCATCAATATTTCTTGAACTTTGAATGTTGGCCTCAATAAGCAAGTATTTTTTATGTTTTTGTTATCAACGCATCATTCTGCACGGCATGCGCCTGCATTCTGCAACAGTACGTGACTCCGTGTAGATCAACAGTACTCCGTAGTATGCTTTCATGGAAAATAAAGCCTGTCAGTCAAGCTTTCTTCTGTTGGGGTATTGGTGGGACAAGCAGTAAAAACAAGAGTTACCTTTTCTTCTTCTGTTCGACATGTCATTTTGTTGGAAGGTAAACTTCATGTCATTGCATGACACTAAATTTCTGGTTCATGTGTGTGTTACCCCCAGAAGGAAGAATTTTTAGGGGATTGATCCAAAGTCAGGGCGCCATTAATATCCAATTATCAATCTCTCTCAAACTTTGTGGTCCCTTTTCACTAAGAATCTAACGTTTTTTTTTTTGATAGCAAGAATCTACCGTTTTTCAATGGTCTTTGGTCAAAACTCTGGTCATAACTCCCACATTATACACAATTGAATCAGGAAGATGTTAGCATTGATCTATATGATCTGACAAATGGGAGAGTGATCATTTAGGTCAATAACCCTTGTCTATTTTCCATCTCCATGAGTATTTCTACATAAAAAATTGAACTACTAGATAGTTGATCCTGGTGATCACTCTGTGACTCTTGAATATAGTATCGTACTATACAATCTTTTTCTAAAAATACGATAGTCCAACTTTTCTTGAACCTAAGGTATACGCAGCGTAGTTCAATTCGATTTATTTCAGCTCACTAATTCTACCTTTAGTCCAGGCTTAAACTCAGGGCATTTTCCTATTTTCCTGATTGGCAATATGGCAAATGTATCACATGGTCTTAATTGACAACAGTTGAACATATGTATAATAAAGACCATAGCTAGCTTCATGTGAGAAAACAAATAACTCATGTTGAAGTTGTCAAGAGGAGCGAGTAAAATACTACTCGT
The DNA here is from genome assembly GCA_900322385.1 of Pharnaceum exiguum. Taxonomy (NCBI): domain Eukaryota; kingdom Viridiplantae; phylum Streptophyta; class Magnoliopsida; order Caryophyllales; family Molluginaceae; genus Pharnaceum; species Pharnaceum exiguum. The sequence goes on along the minus strand of ONZK01001229.1, from coordinate 13,819 downwards.
ATAAGACTAGTTCAGTATATAAGACTTGGTTCAAACAACTAAAGAAAAAACTCTTTAACGGTTGGCATGTAGTCCAATACACTGATCTGACTATTATTATAGTAATAACAGTCGAACCTTTGTTGATTGGCAAGGAAGTGCTCAGTTTAAAAATTGAACGCGGTCAGCCCAATTAATCGCTATGCAACAGTTACTACACATCAGTGACTATAATCTTGATCCCGTCCTTCAATTATTAAAAAGGTTCCCTATCTCCCTTTGCCCCCCTTACTAAATGGTCCTACAGTTAACTTCAGACACACCAAAATCTCTCCATATGCTAATTACACTAACCCCCACCAAACATTTGACATTCACTCAAAGTCTCTCTTGTTTTCCCATACCACCTCCATTCTTTAAAAACTCCTCAAGATAGACAAAGTAGACAAAGATTTTGTCAAATTGTCAGATTATATATATGTAAAGCTTACCTCTCTTTTGAACCCTGCGAAACCATTCCTAGTTTTTCCAAGTAATACCAAGCTCATACTATGGGCATCATGAGGCACAAATACACGCAGCAAGTGCAACTACAACATCAACAGCATGCCCATAGGAGCACATTTCTACCAATGCTATGTTCATCATCTGTTAAGGAAATCAAGCCCTCCCACAGGCGCTCCTCCTCCACCTCTTCTTCCAATGTTTCAGACGAGCCGAGGTCTCCGAAAGTGGGTTGTATGGGCCAAGTCAGGAGGAACAACAAGGTGGGAGGCTTGCCAACAATAATCAGCTTCAGTAGTATCAGTATCACCTCAGGTATCAGTAGCACCCATACGACCCTCAGAAAAGACCATCAACAAAATGGCAGCAACAATATGAATATTGCTAAGTATCAGAAGCTCAGAAGATTCTTCTCAAACAAAAGCCTCACAAACAGCCCCACCTCCACCACTGGGGCTCGAGCCACCAAGATAGTGACCCAGAAAGCCAATGCTTGCAGAAGCAACAGTGTGCGTAGCAACAATATTGTTAATAGTACAGGTAGAGAAGTTAGAAGTGATCATTTAGGTCATCATGGTAGAATATTGTTATGCAGATCCAAGACTGATGAAAATAATATCGGTGGTCTTGGCAATAATAGCAAGGGCATTTGTAAGCTGAATTTAGAAGAGTTGGATCCACCATTGCCAGTAATAAAGAAGGTTGAGCTGAAAAGTGATCATAGTGGGGAGAATGCAAGCTTGTGGAAGAGAAGATCGGGTGGGCTTCCTTTGAAGACGTTGCAGGTTCAGGTTGTACAACAGCAATGTCAGACTATACTACCTGCAAATACTGTATGATGGTGTTGAGCAAGAAATTTAACTAGGCATATGTATGTAAATTCATAAGTTACGTTCTCTCTGTCTCCATTCATTTTTATCTTTGTTCTTCCTTATTCTTCCCCCATTCCCCATAGGAAATTTTATTATTTTTTCATAGCTTGGATTAGATTTTTCAGCAGAAAGACAGAAACTGCTGATGAATTATGAATGTATGATTGTGATGATGCTGAAAGCACTATTGAGTAATAAAGTCGGTAAAGGAGTAGTTGTTAGTTTCCTGTCTGTGGTAGTTCAATTTCTTTCAGCTAATGAATGTGGAAAGCAAAGCAGTACTATTATCTGATTCAGGTCAGGACAATGTTTGCCTCATACTTCCACTTCTCCTTCCTTCTTTCCCCCAAAAGGGCCTACACAGATCATGTAGTGGATGGGAGGTTTGTCTTTGAAAGGGCTGAAACCAGCTCTGAATAACATTAACAGCTCAGATTCACTAGACACTACCTGCACTGTCCTGAGAAAGGACACATGCAGACAGCAAAAGAACGAGGATGCATCAGAGATTCAGAGTAGACAAGATTTGGGCTACACTTCCAACTAATAAATGTTTTCATGATTTAGTCTTCTTCGAATGCAACAGATAGGCACTAATTTCAAGTAATATTAATCTATTTAGTACTATTTCACCACTAACAAGTAGAAGTAACAACAACAATATCTCCTTAATCCCAAAATTGATCATCGACCAACATAGACTGAAACAGAATTCAAAGTGATGTCCACGGAGACCTGACTTCGCCCAAATGCGTTCAAAAACTCTATGGTCACGGCGTATTAACGTACATTAGTTAGGACTTAGGACACTGTCTCACCACAAACACAGACAAAAAGAGTTGTGGGTGGATCTAGTTAGGACACTAATTCAATATTAACTTATTTTACAACTTACATTCACTAGAATAGATTAATGCAATGCACAACATGACAAAAAAGGGTTACATCCCGTATAACAAAATACTGATGGCTAGACGAAAGTCCCAGATTGGAACAATGCGTACACTATGAACACTACGAGTCCATAAAGACGGGACGAGATAACCCCCCTGTGAGGTAGTATGGAGATAAAGATAGGACGTTATGACGTCAAAAGGATGTACAAACTAGATAATGATAAGTTTAACTTCTGCAGTCTCAGACATTACATCAGATCTTTGAATGAAAAAATAAAAGACGGAGCTTTTTACGTAAAACTTTTCATATTGTATTAATAGTACAAGTGTGAAACAGAAAATCAGTACCCCTTTCACTATAGTGACTATACTACCTAAATTTTAAAAGACGAGGGTTGCAAATTAGTTAAAAAAGAATGAACTGATCAGCTACCTATTTCTGATTCAACTCATCTAACACTACCAATATATATTCACATTATACAAGAGATTGTGATAGCACAACGTACAGAGGGAGGAAAAGAAAAGGACGAAGAAGGGCCATCAGGCTCTCTATATCAGCCTTGTTCCTTGTAAGGAGTCCAAATGAGCTTTGAAACATCGACCTCCAGGCCACCACGCCCAGCAGCTTTTAGATGACGATCCAGAACCTTTGGATCTGCACATATCACATGTTGCCCTTTTCGATATTGTATTAGTTCCAGAGTCTGAAGAGTAGAGAGAATATCATCTGATTTTATGGCCGTCATATCACTAAGCTCCTGCAGGGTACACGGAAGCCAGATATTCACCACAGCATTATGAACAAATGCTATGAAATGGTGCGACTTAGAAGAGATGAATCACACAAGGGACATCAAATTCATACCTTGATAGAAATGTTTCCCTTGTGCTTCTTCAAGATATCTAAAAGAACACGTGTCCAGTATCCCCTGTAGCTCAACAGCCCCAAATCTGAGAGTGGCCTTTCAGGTGTGCCAACTTTGCCTTCTTTCTTGGAGAGCTCATAAGCTGCAAAGTCGAACAAACTATATGAGCAAGTACAAGGACACGGTGACAGAAAATGTAGAAGGATGGTACATAAAGACAGTTGACGTTGCCGTTTCCGTGAGTAATCCAAGACTCCATCAAATCAACTAAATTTTATAAAAATGGAGAGATTACAGTTTGAACGCTTACAAAATGCAATGAGAAATTTGCCATATCCTTTCCTCTGGTACGGAGGGAGCGTAAGAATACAGGCCAAGTTATAGGATTCCTCGGAGTGCTTTTCCTGCATGATTAAAAAGGAACATCAGGCTATCACAAGATGCACTGATACGCAAAACGCGAGATGATCATTAAAAAAAGCAAAACCAAGAAGGCTATGTAACAAAAAGAAAAGAGATGCATTTTGGGAAAACTAGAAGCAATTTCATCAAGTAAATTGAACAGCTAACTGAAGTGTTTTTAAGCCAAAATGCAGTTGTACACAGAATGGTGGATCACACCATGGTCATTTGGGCAAGGTCAATTGCATACACAACTGAGACAGCCAATCCAATCGAGACAATGTCAAGCATCAAACATCCTAATCAAGGATTCAGAAGTCTTAACCAGCTATGATTACCTTTGAAAAATAACCAACCATGTGGCAACCTCGATCATCACACTCACAGAGAACATAAAACAGGAAGAGGTCGACATCATAATAAAGTGTCTTGTGATCAAGGAATAACTTCGCTAGATAACACAGATTTTGCGCATAAACCTTGTTCTTCTTGCCATCAACCTGTCTCAAACAATAATGAACAACACACACATCAGAAAAACAACACTCGCTGAAATCACTGAATAATATATAAATATCACCCGATTACAAAAATAAAATCTAAATTCACCCAACTTGACTCGGGAGCTTCCTTCACTACTCTCTTCACTCCGTGCCCAACGAAGACTGTTTAGTTCAGCTATTTCGTTGCAGTTCTGACCACTTTGTCATCTTTAGTAGTTCATTTCATTTCATAATAGAGAGTGCGACACAGGTGATACCCAAGAAGTGAATACAAAGGGCAGAGAGAGGGGCAATCATACCTCAAACATTGACAATGTTCCACAACGGTAGATCTCATCACCAGGAGGATGCTTAAGATCACATTTTCTCTGGACCAATGGATACATACATGTCAATATTTCATACAAGTAGATAAATACAAGTAACTGAAAAACAAGGAGCAAATTTTGTACATTCTTAGATGTCAAAACGCAAAAAGTTATTAAATCCACGTCTTATAATCAGGAAGTGAATCCTCATTACCTCACAACAGTTTGACACTTTCAGAAGTCAGAACCACTATTACCATGTAAATAAATTATAAATCAAGCAAAAACCACATTTGACAGGACACTTGCTGACTTGCATGAACAAATAATATACGAGCTAGTTTTTTGCCCTATATATTTTATTTGATGGTGACACAATCTGGTGACAACTGTTTTGCCTTAAGTGCGCCTAGTGGGGCACTTAAGGGTGCCTAATGGGCCTCTTAGCCTAAGTGTGCCTAGGGTCTAAGGCGCATAAACAATCACACTAGAATAATCATTCAAGCGAAAGGGGTTGTAAAACAAAAGCAACAAACAATAACATAAGCATAAATAGAAACACAACATCAATTACAGTCATTTGCTCACACTACAATGGTCAACCCAAAACAATCTTGAGGTGTGAATCAGTGTGATAATAGTTGTTACATGCAAGTATCTGAATAAATAAAACTCAAATGGAGGAACAGGAGTTTACCATATGCCTCTGCAATTGTTCCTTATGCTTCATGAAGTTGAGGCAAAATTCACAGAAGAACAGCTTTGAGCAATCATTATACTCCGGTGGAAAGGGAGAGAAGTACCACGTCTCAATCTCATACCGGCCAAGCTCAATTGTAGCTATATTTTTCACTTTAGTAAATTCCTCATGCTCACGTAAACTTACAGGATCAAGCTCCTCATGCCCCCCCTGCAAGCAACAAAATGATTCTTAAACAACACAGCATAATATTTCAGTGTAACAACACATGAATGTTGTTGATTTATAGGCTTTTTAACTGGGGTGGAGAGGGGTTGTGTTCCACGGATATGCAAGGAAAAAGTACAAAAACAGCATCTTTGCTAGTTTGCACCACTTGGGGTAAAGTCTCATACAAGTCAACTTCTGATACCTTGCCCAGGAAAGTGCAAGGCCTTATTCTCATTCATGTGTGTATATAATTACAACTGAAAATAAGCAGGTAGCCATATGCTACAAAGCATGTGACTTGACAATACATGGAATACCACCATCTACCACTCAAAGAATGAGAGAACAAGTCACTCAGTACACAAATTCCTTCCTCTTTCAGATTAACGTGAAGCCAAGATCCATTGAGGATAGGAGCTTGATGCTAATCTCTACAGGAATTATAAATCTTAATCATCCACACGTTAACTATATGTACCGCACGTATCCAAGTGACCATTGGATAGAGCTATACACATCCTAATTCAGGACAATTGTGTCTCACGTAATATATCAACATCATTCTCGTTTGGGAGTCTAATTATCTCAGTATAACACTCCGACCTGATAAAGGGAACCCAAAGAAACGAGAAACATCTACTTCCGTCATTCACAACATGCCAGATTAAGGTTTAAATCTGATTCATAGGCATTCATTTTGTTATAGCAAGTCTACATAGCAGGTGTCAATTGTGTCAAAGGTAAGCTTGCTCATGAAATAAATATTCATACAGCAAAGCCACGATGATAGGGACATACCTCCACCTGGATCTCATCAATCTTGCGTTTCTGGTGGCGAGTCATCTTCAGGCTTGTAACCTGTGATAAGCCATCGGTCAGATACTATACCACCCATTAAATCAAATATATATACTGAAAAGAAATAGATCACCCAGCGTGATTCAACCCTCAAAGATAAAGAAGAAGACTTGCACACACATCGATATCCTCAAAAGAACAGGCCCTGTCTAGAAAGTCATGAAAAGAGTATTTTTCACAAGCAAAACATCTACTGTGTGGTGCAGGATATCAATACAAATTACCTTTTCCTCCACTTTATCATCAACAACAGCCTCCACTGAATCAAGGTCAAGTTGCTCAAGCCTAACCCACTCATCGAGCCTTCTGTTAACTGATAAAGAAAGTAAGCTTCATTATAAGATGTAAGTTTAAAAGACTAACACTCCACCAAAACTCAATATACACATACATGTTGATATTATTGTATACAAGAATCAAACCATCATGTTCTTGTTCACATAAAAAGATAAGTGTGAAGTGTGTGAACACCCCTGTTGTCTAGACAACCACAAAAAGTAACTACGGTTTCACACATTCCCTATCTTCATTGCTGAGAAGAAAACTTCAGTGGTTTTCTTACATAATTTCAAGCATAGACCTACTTCTAGAGAAGTCAAACAGTTCCATCAGCACCAACTTGACCCAGACAGTATCATCAGGTTGTTCACAAGTTGGATCACTTTCATTGAGTCCATTTTTGGCCACAAACCCACATACCTATACGACCATACGTGACTCACAGAGTTTGGTTGCATAGTCACCCAACAAATGAACAGGCCCTTTTTGGGTTTACATTAGAATCTATACTGGTACGAATTTTAGGAGAGAATGACAAGAAAAATGTTTAGACCATAATGGCCTCATTTCAAAGCAAAAGCAGAGCACACCAACTACAGGTCCACAAGAGATTAAAAGACTCATGTCATCCCTACAGAACACGATAGATAGTCGTCAAAAACATACAAGACGGTGAGGAAAGGTGTAGCATACTGGCTCTTCCTTAAGAGAAAGAGAACAAAATGAGTGAAGTAGAACAAAATCCAATATCAGTATTTCCAGCAAACCTATGCCTCAGCGCCAGAATACTAGGATCAGATTATCTTTATTCATGACTTCATACAATAAAGAGCTACGTCACGGTTACATGATATCCGCAAAACAGGATATAAAGCCCAAAAATGCGGCAATATGGCGTCAAACACTCAAGCTTACATACTTTCCGCAAAAGAAACTTCTCCAGCACAGAGTTTAATGCCACAAAATCAGCAAGCAAATCTGGTAAACTGCTTTGTTTGTGTTAATGACTTATTAGTGGAACAGAGACACTCTACTATAATTCAACAATCCACCATCAGAATTTCATGCGGACACTTGAGTTTTTCTAACAATGGCCTCACAAACTACCAGAGTTGTTGACATCAGCATGAGCCTAACGATTTGGATTTAAGTCGAGTTCAAAGCAACTTTCTCTTCAGCCATGGCAACAAAAAAGGGGAGCTTCAATAAAATTCAACAATCAGCATCAAAAGAGGTCTTGCTAAGTTTTTCATAATCAGCTAAGCCCTAATCATAAGCTTGCTTCATCATCTAATTACTTATTGGAAAACATGACAAGGCCAGCTTTCGACAGCTAAGAGCTAACTAATGTTAAATCAAGTCCTTCTTCCGCCTTTCATAAGTTAAACTAATGTCCGCATGCCTAACCACCTACCTTCCAACTTTCCTGTCAGTTTAATCCTCATTCAATGAGGGTGCTCAAGGGTCAGGATGTACGCAACCTTTCCCCTTTTTCGAGAAAAAAAGTCTGAGAGGCTGTTTCTAAAATTGACCCTAAATGCGTTAAAGTATTAACATCCCGCAACTTCACTATAAGAAGTACCATAAGTTTTTTTAAACAATTCAAGGTCAATTCACTAAATTCAGTCCTTACATATTATAAAAAAATAAAATAACAAAAACAAAATAGCAAGAAGCATAAATAAAAATACAAAATTAATTAGAGAGAGAGAAGGTTACTAACATTCGGTATAGTGAACATAATACTCATAATCCCCATACGGCAACTTCCTCCGTTCAATAACTTTGACAGGGTGGTACTTCCCGTCTCTCCATCTACACAGCACACGTGTCCCTACTTCCAACGGACTTATCATCGCTAACCTCCTGTCTTTATTATTATTCCTCCTCGACGACGTCGTTGTTGTTGTCACTATTGCCATCTCGCTGTTGTTGTTGTAATTGTAATTGTTAGTATCGGGAGGTGTGTCCGCGACTACTATGTCGGTGCAATGGGTTTGGGTGTGGGTTTCATCTGGGCCGTTGACGGATATTAGTGCTTTGCCTCCGCCGTGAGGGCTTGTGGGTGGATCTAGTGATCCCATTTTTCTTTCCCGGGTGAGAGGGTTTGGGTTTGGTTTTTTTTTTTAGAAAAATAAAAAGAAAGTGATTTGTGTCTATTTTGGGAATAAATGAGATGGGAAAGGGCTAGAGGGGGGCTAGTGGGTGTGGGACGAGAAGAAAAGTGAAACGGAAAAAAAGAATTTTTGGTTTGGGGGCTTTTTGAGTTTAGGAGTCTAGAGTCTAGACTCTCGAGAGTTCTTAACCGTGATACACGGGAGTATGGGCCACTGCTGGATCGCTTGTAGCTTTGTAGGCTAGCCTGCTGGATGGGATATGGCCATATGGGTGAAAAATTATCAATTGTGAAATTTTAAAAAAAAAAGTACAAATATAATCAAGTCAAAATCACTGGAATAATCTCTACTTGACCGATTTTGTCAATAAATCCCAACTTTATAAATTACTGATAATAATCCATACTTTAGTCATTGTAGCCCAAAACGATCAAATGACATTTTGAAAATAAAAAATTTGGCTATGCATATATCAATAAGAATAAGTATTTCATAATCAAATAAAATTGATGCCTTAACTGACGGTTTAATTTATCAAAAAAAAACTTGTAGTAAAAATTAATTAAATTGTTTCGGGCTATGAGGATAAAAGTAGGGATTATACGCAGTCATTTTTGAAGTTGAGATTAATTTGGGATAATCGGTCGAAGTGGGATTAATCCCATCAATTTCGCCTACAATCAACTATGTACTCCATGATCCCACTTTTATCTTATATATTATAATTTCATTTGCACAAGATTTAAGGTGATTTTTTTAAATTTTTTTGAGAACCAAGGTGAATTAGCCTTCATGTCAAATTATATTTTTATAGCACATGGGCTTATGTTTGAAAAGGTAAAGATTGAGGATATAGTGGTAAACAAAGTAGGGATCGTAAACAAATTGGGGATATTGATATAATATTAGTGAGACACTTCAAAAAAAAGAAGAAGCTAAAAGACTAAAGTTGAACAAAACTAGAGCTATCTTTGAACAAAACTACATTTTTTTTTTTTTTATGTTAACGTCAAATCAACACTAATAATCAAGTCACATCTACCTAGTTTTTGTCTAACTGAGAGAGAAAATGCTCTCTCGTAAGAAAGAACCACCCGACCCCCAAAGACCAAATCAGCCCAGATTAATTGAGACCACCACTTATCGCTCATGGCCGAACACCTTGACATCCATCTCAGCCCCAACTGCTGCCTTACTAGCCTACTCATTGCCCTTATTTGTCTTTGTTCAGATCTCAATCTGGCATATTGCTAGTGCCACTATGAGGACAACCACCGACCCCCTTGTGTTCCAATTGGTAACAACTAACCATATCGATCATGCCGAGCCAGCTACCACAGCCACCGCCAAAGATGTAGCCGCTTCCCGTTTTGTTGTCCCTGATAGGCGTCGTAGCCTACCCGCCTTGCCTCGTCAAAGGCGTCTCGCCGCTCGGCTCCAGTTGAATCCCGCCCTTCTTGGCCGAGGCGGCCGAGAGGGATATGGGTCCTCACTTACCGACAAAACGCCAGCCCTTACTGGCCGAGAGGTAAGTGTTTCTTCACCCACCCATTTCAGATCTTTATTGTTCAATGCACCCTTATGCCGAGAATTCATGGTTAAGATGTTAGATTCTAGATCTGATACGGTTCAGTGCCAGATTAAGCAAACATTTCTAAAGAACCACAGAGGTACTATGAACCAGTCTAGTAAAAGTTTACTAGTTACAGAGGACAACAGATTCGTTTGTTTGAATATGCTATTAATTTTGAAAAAATTGAACAATGAACCAGTGCCTCCACTGTATAAAATTCTATCAGTTTTAGTTTTTGATGTTGTTAGCTTTTTTTCGTGTTATAAAGATGAGAAGGAAGTATTCTGCTTTAGTGGCTTGTTTGAACATCCTTGCCATGAGATGAAAACGATTAAAGTGCTTGACCTCTTAGTGTATGTTTTTGGCTACGACATTGTTTGGATTCTGTCCTTTAACTTAAGTCAGCTTGCAGCTCCTATTTCTCAGTTCGACTGTGTGCTACATTGGTCTAATCTTCCTGACATGTCTATGAGTTGGGTTTACATTATTGAGGTTACAGTAAAGTTGCACTATACTGTCTTCATTGCTAGACGTTCTGGCATGCTAAGCTTCTTTTTTTACCTAGCTTATTATACTAGTGTAGTTTCTATTAGCTTAGCGAATTTGTTAGATCACCCAACATACAGGGCTTATTGTAAAACAACTAGCTCTTTAGTTAGCCACGGTGGATTGACTATGTACGCTTGGTTTGTGATCATTTTACCTAGTGTGCTTAGCGTCTATCAAGATGCTCGTACTACTGAGCGGACTCTATGTTTCATGGGCATTTTTTTGTACTGCAAGCATGACAATAAAATGGGTGTGCGGCTTTTAATGGTTTATTATTCTGGTGCTTGTTTCATCCCTGAATGGACAGCCCCCCTTCCCCTTATTCTTGTCATGCTCTTCTTATCCCGTTGCATTTGCTCTAACGTGCCTTTTGGATTAAGTTTTTTCCTTTGTCACAGTGATCAAGTACTCAAGTTACCCTTTCGGAAGGCCTTGACTTATTGTTGGGTGCAACACTGGTTTACTTCCATTCTGTTAATGTTTCATAAAACCGTTGTTTCCTTTTCACTGTACTTTTTTTGGTCTTATGTTAAATGGTCGATGCTGGTACAAAAAAATGTTTTGAGGAAATTACCTAGTGTAATTTCCTTAGCCTGCGTTAATTCGCTGAACTTTTTTGACAAATTGACATACTGGTATACAGATAAGTTTGTGTTTCAACTGTGGTCTTTATGTCCTCCAAGAGTACTACTCAGTATGCTTGTTTTATTTGTTTTAAATAAGGGTACTTTACCCCTTCCACTGTTTATGCATTCCCATCCGATGGGATTATGTCTAATATGTACTC
>ONZK01001227.1:25209-57318 GCA_900322385.1 Pharnaceum exiguum | reverse complement strand
TATATATATATATATATATATATATATCCCGTAGAACAACATCGTTAATTGGAATGCTTTTAATAAAGCTTTCTCCCGATCACAAGAAAGCAAATATTACTAACGAGATACAGGGACTATTTTAACTTGCATACCCACACCAGTATCACCACAAGACTCGCATGAGCGAAAAGGACCCAACGCTTCATTTGCACTAGCGGTTGTCTGTTGATTTGACAAGTGGGCTGAAGTAGACTTATGTTAACAGCTGCACCTTATATAAGCTTTCAATGAAGCAATTAATGGACAAGAGTTTAAACATTATGCTGTATAAGATAGATATAGTAGTATATACTGTATATTTCTTCTGGAGAAAGGAGGATGTGGAATGTGGCACACAGGTCACAGATAGACACAATTACACAGCTCAGATTACAAGTTGAAATAGTGATACTGATGCTACTTCTAGTCTATGCTATGTCAGGTCAAAATAAACTCAAGGCATGTACATGAATGAAACAAGTAGAAGCAATTCTTTATTTCTCTGATTTCGATTCGACTTCAATTTTCATGTCCGGTGCTTCATGAACTTCGATCCGTGAAAGGGTCTCAATTTTTCCTCCAATAGCAAATTAGCAATTGTCATGCATGGTCCTACACTCCTACATATGGAAGCATTAAATTCGACTGAGTCTGAATCCAAAGTCACAAAAAAAGTTGCAATTAAAACGTGATATTTTGAAGTTGTGGAGATAAACATGACATCTTAACCACCAAATCCATGCGAGGAAGAAGATGCAAATTTAAGAAAGGGGGCAAATTTAAGAATGGGGGCCAAAACATCGACTAATAACATCAATAATGACCCATTAAAAACTACTATCACCCATAAGTAACAAACTAATAACCAGGATAATTAAACATCGACAAAGGCTATATTTTCTTGATCTATAGTGCTACACTGTATTATTTTTTTTTTCCAGTTGAATTCTGTTTCTTTTTCACTTCAGTTAAGTGTTAATGACCTATCGGGTAAACATTACTAATCCCTCCCACCCAGTCTTATATATTAAACAGGTTTACACAATTTTTCCTCAATTTTTCCAGGTTCACACAATTATCGGGAACAACTTCTTGTCTACTTGTTAGTAGACATGTCAAATCTTGACCCGATCCAAATTAAGACCTAACTCGACCAGTCAAAAATCGACATAAGTTAACTATATAACCAAATATCATCCAAAAATATGTTCTTTTTATATCTATGACCGGCAAAATAACACCCTTCAACCCAACCCAGATCGGTACCTAGTCTAACGTGCAAAAAACAACATACTCTAACCAAACCCGAAAAGAACCGGCATCTTTTGAAATACGATTGTGAAAATTCTGGGAAAAAAGTTATTTTGATAAAGTGTTACTAACTCGAAAAATTTGATATTCTGACCCAAACCCGACCGAATCGGCATGTCTACTTGTTAGGCTAAGTTTCTTTTATCTTTTGGTGCATGCAAGATAATTTTAATCATGCCTAACCAGGTGCTTACAAAAAAAAAAATGTAAATTTTTCTTAGAGAAAAAATTATGTGAACCTGTTTCATATATGAGATTGGGTAAGAGGAGTCATTATTGTGTAGTTGAGGAGTCATTATTGTGTAGTCGATGGGTCATTATTGTGCAGCCGATGAGCCATGTCTCATATATGAAACAGGTTCACACAATTTTGTTCCTTTTTCTATTTGTAATTAATAAGAATTTCATTTTTGGGTTATAACAAGAGTGGTTGATTTCCTATTTTATTCCATTGAATATATGTAAACCACCTAATTTTACATAGTGTAATAAAGACATTTGAATAAAAAGAAAACTTGAAGAATATTACAAGTACAGCCATTTTTAACAAAACTTAGTAGCAAAAAATAAGATTAAAGGTTCGTTGTGTTCATGATAACCCTGAAATGAAAGAAATTAAAGGTTAATCAATATTATAATTAAAATTGATCTAAATGGAACTGAAAAAAAAACTAAACTAAATTGTAATAATGTAGATAAACATTCTAGAAAAACACAACATAAACTTTCAAAAACCATGGATTTGAATTGAAAGACTAAATAAGTAAATATCTCACATCATTGGATAATTAGCCCAATTTCTACAATGGGAAACAAAAATCAACATATTATTTATGTTCCAAACAAAGACCAAATTATTAAAATAAATTTCTAACAAAGTTATTTACATCAACATATTATTTACATTACATATTGACCTCATACATTGACTGTAGATTATTCCTCATAGGACATCAGACAAACGAATCAGAACACAAGTTTCAGTGTTTGACAGAGATCAGAAGATCACCTCATCTCCAATAAAAACTGAGATATTTACATACTCTCACATCAATAACAACACGTTACACGTACACTTCTACACCACAACAGTTAAACTGACATTTGTCACCTTTTTACTTTATCCTGATACATATTTTCTCCGCACATCTCGGCCTTTCTCTATCAAATTCTTCCCATCTGCGCTTGTCTTGTTTATCATGTCATTGAGAAACATAACAAGCAAAACCACATTACCTTTGCACCTCCCCTGCCCCCTCTCTATCCCATTCTCTCTCCTCTGACTCACCAATCACATTGTTTCTTTCTTTTCTTTTATTACATTGTGGCAATTATTAACTCCCATTATTTTTGTTACGTACTTTGAATATTTCAAATAAATATTTATTTCACTTCCTTTAAATACATCTCTCATTAATCATTATTGCCTTAGACTTCTAAAGCCTGTCTGATTATATTTGCATTATATAAATACGGCTCTCTTATTTTCCCCTGTTTTTATGCTCTGTTCTCACATTGCTGATCATACCTTTAGCCTTTCTGTAAGTTTCCATCCCTTTCTCTCTCCAAAATTCGATCTTTCTTCTTGGCTTCTCTTTATTTTGATCTTATGCATGTGGGTTTTTCATGTTTTTCATTTTTAGTTTTGTTTTGTTTTGTTTTGTTTGGATATGAAATTCTCAATTTTTCTCCAAATTTTGATTTTTTCATTTTATTTGATTTTCCCACATGGGATTTGTTCTAAATGATCTTAATCTTGTAGGGTATGTTTAGTTTTGTGATAATTCATCAAGATCACTTAAGTTTACATATAATTAACATGGTTTAAATGATAAAAATTCAATCTTTATAATAATTGGTGCAATTTTATGAAAGTTACTATGCATAGCTAAATTTTTATCAGATTTTAAGGTTAATTTAATTGCTTAGATTATGTGGAACCCATTTAGTTACAGCTTGTAGTATTAAAAAGGTTGATGATTTAATACAGTTTGATTTCAAGTTGTTAATGTCTTCTTGTTGATGCTTTTTGCATATATTAATTGATAGCAGATTTGCAATTTTTGTGACTTTTGATTAATTAATTAGGATTAATCAGGATATATGGATGACAAAAAGAGTGCTTAACTTTTAGTTGTAGTAGCAAAGTGGCATATGATTGCCAGCTTTGACTGTGCTTTTTTTTTTGTGTGTGTATGTGTGTGGCCAACTGTCCTCATCACCAGCTAGCTAGAACCTTTTGGAGTTTCTTCACTTTCCCTTACTTTCTTCTATCTAATTATTAATTACTTTGAATGCTTATCTTGTCATATGTGTTTGATTTTTTTTCTTGCATATTTGTCAAAAACTCAAAATCATGTGCATCAGCATTTGAAAATTTGCCAGCAGGATAATAATTGCACCAAGTTTATATCATTTTTCTGTATAAGTTAGATCAAGCACCATTAGAATCCAATCACATTCATTAGCATGGTTAGACCATTCTGGTGTTTGTATGTTCATACAGCTTTGTGATCAGTTTCCAAGTCATGTATAGCTGCAGGAATCTTGTCATGTGATAAATTGAAACTAGTAGAAGGTTCAAACTTATGTTGACATAATTTCTAGTTTGTATGTTTATAGTTCATTGTTCATTTACAATTCTCTGCATGATTGATGTGGTTTTAAGTAACCTGCGCCGGGTACTTGATTTTTTCATTTTGTGGCCTTGACTTACCTGGATCATTTGTTTGAAACATCTTTTGTGTTGTGTGCCTGCAGGAGGAATTGTGAAGGATAACTGTGTCTTTTGGTTGAAAGAAGCATAACATGGATCCAAATGGTGATATTGATCACAATGAGGATTTTAATGATGTTGAAAATCTTGGAGAGTCGGATGGGAAGATTGGCGACGAGGGATTTTTTTCAGAGAGGAACTTGTCAATGAGACAGCCTCTTCTGAGGAAGAGGACCAATAACACCTCGCAGATTGCTGTTGTGGGAGCAAATACCTCCCCAATCGAAAGTCTTGATTATGAGTAAGAATCCTTTTGTTCTGGCATTTGGATTGCATGTCTACCTTGATAATTTTGATGACACTTGTTTTTTGCTTTGATACAGGATTATCGAAAATGAGTTATTTAAACAAGATTGGAGGTCAAGAAAGAAGGTCCAAATTTTTCAGTATATCTTTCTCAAATGGGGATTGGCACTCCTTATTGGGCTTAGTACTGGAATAATTGGCTTCTTCAATAACATTGCTGTTGAGAATATAGCTGGTTTCAAGTTGTTGCTTACAAACAACTTGATGGCAGAGGGAAAGTGAGTAACATTTCAATTTTGATACATTTCTCCATATTTCTCTCTTTGCAGGGAATGCATACTTTGTTGAAACTTAATAGTATTTTTGGACAACCAATTATGTGCCAATTATCGCTACCAATAGATTAATGTTTGCTTGTTATGCACAATGGTTCCAGTACAGATACTTGCAAGCCTTTCTTGCATTTGCTGGTTGCAACTTGGTATTAGCCACTGCGGCTGGAGTGCTTTGTGCCTACATTGCTCCTGCTGCTGCTGGATCAGGTATCCCGGAGGTGAAATCTTATCTCAATGGTGTGGATGCGCCATCTATATTGGCTCCCAGCACACTTTTTGTCAAGGTAAATTTGATTTTAATCATGCTAGAAGCAGCACTCATTTCTGTTTTATTATATGTGCTATCTAGTGAGGAGGGAAGTGCATTTCTTTTGTTGAAGGCCAGTCTTTTTATCTGCTTTATATGTCCGACTGATGCATGTTCAGATGCAGCTGACAGGGTAAAAAATACCATATTTTGAACAACTCTTAACTTACTGCCTTAGTGGTGGAGAGTTTATTAGTTTATCGAGAATCAACTAATAATGTAAACTATGTTTACAGATATTTGGATCTGTTCTTGGTGTTTCTGCTGGATTTGTTGTTGGCAAGGAAGGGCCTATGGTGCACACTGGTGCTTGTATTGCCAACTTGCTTGGACAGGGTGGTTCTCGCAAGTATGGTCTGACATGGACTTGGCTTCGATATTTCAAGAATGATCGGGACCGACGAGATTTGATCACCTGTGGTGCTGCAGCAGGAGTGGCTGCGGCTTTCCGTGCTCCGGTTGGTGGAGTTCTTTTCGCCCTTGAAGAAGCAGCATCTTGGTAAGTCAGTACTCTTTTTCTATCGAAACTGCAACAGGCTTAAGAAAAGAAAAGGGACTAAGAAGAAAAGGTGTGAAATAAGCTCAATCTGTCTGTATTGATGTGATGTCCCTGTTTTTTTTAGAAATATGTAATGCAAAATACTCCAGAGAGGACTGATTGAAAAGAGTAATGTGATTGGAGTTGTTTCTTATTGATTTTGTTTTTTCTTGTGTGGAAATATATTGACTTTCGCTGTGGCCAGTGAGATCAGTCTTACCATGTGAATTTTTAGGGGTTTATTGGCATCTGGCATCATATTTGATCATGTTACTCATCTTTCTCCAATAGGTGGAGGAGTGCTCTTCTGTGGAGGACCTTTTTTACAACAGCTGTCGTTGCCATAGTTTTGAGAACCTTAATTCAGTTTTGCTGGACCGGAGAATGTGGTCTCTTCGGTAAAGGTGGGCTGATAATGTATGATGTCAGTGCTGCTTCAGCAACCTATGGCGGTTATGATGTGATGGCAGTCATATTTCTCGGAGTGATTGGTGGTGTCTTGGGGAGCTTGTATAACTATTGCGTAGACAAAGTCCTCCGCACGTACAGCTTTATTAATGAGTAAATTCTCTCAGCTTTTCTTGACAAGCTTTTGAACTATTTTGAAATGTTCAGTGTTGTAGGCAAAACTCCTTGTTTCACTATTCTTCTTTGTATTTAATTCTTATGTCCTCCCTCCCATTTCTGGTGATCCAAAATCAAAGTTATAATCTTCTGCCATATTACTTGCAGGAAAGGTCCATCCTACAGAGTTCTACTAGTCATCATCATATCCATCTTGACAACATGCTGTGCTTTTGGACTTCCATGGATCGCAAAATGCACTCCTTGTCCAGCAGACCCAAATATCAAATGCCCAACTGTCGGAGAATCAGCAAATTACAAGAGCTTCCAGTGCCCTCCGGGCCACTATAATGATCTTGCTTCCCTTTTCTTCACCACCAATGATGACGCTATCCGTAATCTATTTAGCCCCCGCGTGACAAGAGAATTTCAGCTTTCTTCCCTGTTAATTTTCTTTGTTACAATATATGCCCTTGGCATTGTCACTTATGGAATTGCTGTTCCTGCTGGTCTATTTATTCCGGTAATTTTGGCTGGCTCTGTCTATGGTCGTTTAGTTGGTCGACTTTTTGACCCCGTGTCTTCACTTGACACTGGCCTTTTTTCCCTTCTTGGAGCTGCCTCCTTTCTTGGGGGGACAATGAGGATGACAGTATCTCTCTGTGTCATAATGCTTGAGCTTACCAATGATCTACTCATGCTCCCTCTCGTGATGATAGCACTTCTAATATCTAAAACCGTGGCTGATGGCTTCAACAAAGGTGTATATGATCAAATAGTGAAACTGAAGGGACTGCCTTTCATGGAAGCCCATCCAGAACCTTATATGAAGCACCTAATGGCAGGAGATGTTGTTTCTGGTCCACTAATAACATTTTCTGGTGTTGAAAAGGTGGAGACCGTTATATATGCTTTACAAAGCACAGGACATAATGGGTTTCCTGTGATTGATGAACCTCCTTTCTCGGAAGCCCCAGAATTGTGTGGAGTGGTTTTGAGGTCACATCTGCTTGTTTTGCTCAAGGCCAAGTATTTCTCAAAAGACAGGGTGAATTCTGGAAGGGATATCTTGAAGAAGTTCTCTCCATTTGACTTTGCTAAGCCTGGGACAGGAAAGGGGTTGTCGATGGAGGATATACATATTGAACCAGAAGAGATGGAGATGTATATTGATCTCCATCCAATAACTAATACATCCCCGTACACGGTGGTGGAGACAATGTCATTGGCCAAAGCTCAGATTCTGTTCAGGCAACTTGGACTCAGGCATATGTGTGTGGTACCGAAGAGTCAAGGGGTAAGCCCTCATCTCCTTGTCTGGCTTTTATTTACAATACGTAGTTTAAGAGCTCAATGCCCATCACCAGCTTGCCAGAAAAAAAAAAAGAATAGTTGAGAAAACCACTAGAGTAAGAAGGAATGAAGATAGAAAATCTTTAGTTGTCCTTATAAACCATCAGTCTAGGATGCTAATGACGCATCTTAGGAAAATATTCAGGTCACAGTAAACATCTATATATGGATAGAGTTATCAATAGAGTTTTGGGGTGACCAAGCATAGGTTTCCAGAGGGTGCATTGTGCAGGAGACCATGGAAATCTATGTGAAAACTCAGAAGTCTAGGTCATTAGGTCTAAATGGGAAGGGGAAAGGAAAAAGGCAGTAAGGATTGTTGTAATACACGTATAATAGGATGGTAAAAATAATGTAAGAAAGTGCTAAAAGAATTAAGAAGCTTTTTTTCACCATAGATTAGATCTCCATAACTCTTCCAAGCGTCTGTTAACTCTTGCTGTCAAAGCTGTTGAGATGAGAAGAATAAGTAGTGTCTGATAACTACATTAACTTCGAGTCATGTGAAAGAAATTCACCTTCAAGATTTTTGTTTATTCTTTCAGTATTTTTTCTACCTTTTGATCTCTCTGCTGTGTGCCCATACCTTCAATTTTTAGTGACTTACCTCTCTGTTTCTCGTCTTATTGCAGAGACCTCCGATTGTCGGAATCTTGACTCGTCATGACTTCATGCCAGAGCATATACTGGGACTCTACCCCCAAGTAAAAGCCCACAAGTGAAGTTTTGCCATGAGAAATATACAATGATCACAGTTATTTTTCATTTACAAAGCAATTCTATTTCTCTTTTCTCCAATTTGGAGCTGTATAGAGTCTGATAGCTCCATCCACTCTATGGGTAGATTGCCTTATACAAAGCCAAGCCTACATTTCTCATGTACATGTTCAACTGTGAGTTCTTTCAGAACTTGGGTGGTACATGTACATCTATTGAGGTTTTCAGCAACTTGGGGGAAGTAGCATTCA
Organism: Pharnaceum exiguum; assembly: GCA_900322385.1. Classification (NCBI taxonomy): domain Eukaryota; kingdom Viridiplantae; phylum Streptophyta; class Magnoliopsida; order Caryophyllales; family Molluginaceae; genus Pharnaceum; species Pharnaceum exiguum. The sequence continues at coordinate 48,899 of ONZK01001227.1, read as the reverse complement.
TGTGTTTCAGAATAATTTCGCAGTGCAGCAGAGCTCGGATACCAGATGGAAGAGACTTCTATAAGTTACTGGAAATTGGAACACTCCTAGGTTCTTAGCTTTATATATGGGGACAGGTATAGGTAAAATATTAGGACTATTTATTCTTATTCATGGAACTAGAGCTGCAATATGACCTGTTTTGAGGTCTCCATGCATTCATGTACATTGCCATGCGATTGTGAGAGTATACCTAAATCATTTGTTTATATTATAAGCTTGTTGTTCATTAGATATTAAAGTTTTGCGTTTAGCAATAAGCCAATAATACATGCTTGATTGCTGAAATTGCTCCAGTGTGTTAAGCTCTGAATACTATTATGTTCAACAAGACTTCAAGGCTAACAGGTTGAGCATATACTTGTGCCAACAACTTGATTATTTTCAGTTGCTCTGCATCACATTTGACACAAGTCATCGTTACGCACTCCGTCCCCAACTCATCATCTTGTCCTTTGTCTTCAATATATCCAAGGCAACCAATCAGGGAATAAACTGATGCTTTGGTTGTGAAAGTCTATTCCACACATACTTCCTCCATGCCATCTTCACAACCTGAGGTAAAAGCCAAACATAACCAGAACTGATTGAGCAATGCCCATTTGGATTTTGAATCCACTTTTTGCATTGTAATCACCCTTGAAGTTTTCCTTACATTCACACACTTTCTTCCAAGCCCAGCTAGCTTGAATTGAATACTTATAATTCCACCACTCTTTCCTCATAATGTGTAGATGATGAATCAATTTCACCCAGTGAACTACTCTAGCTAGATGACACAGTTCCTTAGTAAACATGATGGGCCGGATGCATGTAAATGTAGTAGTCTGTTTGAAATTACAAATACACATGAAGGGTCAGATACTCAGATGTAAAGATAAGATACATTATTATTGATAATTCTCTATTAATTAATACTCGATCAATATTTAGGCCTTTAGGATGACTGAAAACTAACAGTAATTATTATTATAATTGATTAGTCATTATAAATGATTATAGGCAATTTGTTAGGAATTACCCATATTCGACTAGTTATCCCAAAATAATCTTAACTTCAAAAATTACTTAAAATAATCTGTAATTCAACCTTTGCACGCAGAAAGATCCAATGAAATTCTAAAATATGTCAAAATGTAACAACTCTATTAATTTCTCGTAATATTTAATCAAGACAGAATCAAATGATTCTTTTAATGATTGGGTTTGAAATTTGCCCGAGTGTCCTTCAATTATCTTCTAATGCTCAAATTACAATAAGATTATCACCCTCATCATATTGACACCTTCTCTCCTGGGTGATTTTATTTCAAAAGTTTTAAATAGCTGCATAGAGGTTTTCCTCGTGAGTCATCTCGAAAACATTCTCCTTACAGGGCTAAGAGGTTACTATGAAGGTTTTATGTGGGTCATTATGAAAACAATCTCTCAATCTTGGGGTACAACAGACCTCTTCAGTACCCCATCCGAGATGGGATCATACTGGGTTGTTGTTGTTGTTTTTATACTTATATATGCTTATTGCTTGTCCCACACTGTCAGCCTCTTGAGTTGATAATAATTTGTGTATATGAAGGGATCTCATATGTAGAGTTGTAGACTGCGCCAAGCTGGCCCGTTGATTGTAGTACAGTTAGTATCTTGTACTAGCCATTCTAAAAGGGCAACAGCCAACAGGCACGGGTTTATGGATTGCGCACGAATGCAAGATCTAGCTTCAAATGGATTCAGACTAGCTAGTTATTAACTTACTGCAGAACCAGTTACAACTTACAAGCAGATTAGCGCCCACTTTCATCTTGCTGTGAAGCAATAAATGTAAGTTATTAAATCGATAATCCAGAATGGAGAGTGATGTTGAATCATAATGATAGAGAAGCGATCGAACAGAATTGCATGTGGCTTTTGCTATATTTGATATTACTACGAAGGAAAAAATGATCTTTATTGGAGAATGCTAGCTCCATATAAGATCGATCTATCGCATATCATGTTGTATGAAGATCTATATGGAGTAGCCTGGCCAAGAATGTGACACGATCGCGAAGCTAATTATGTGACAGGAACAAAAGGATCGCTGGTCAAGTAGCAGCAATAGTGTGACAGGAATAAAAGGATCACTAATTCTTTACTTCTATTGATTTTTGGCTTCATTTTCTTTCTCTAGTCCTCGTTCCTCATCATTTGCAGGGCATACCAATGACAGTGCGGAGTATTTTATAAATAAAATCGTACCCAAAAAATTAAAGAACAATATTTTAAAATCAAAAGTCGAAGTTAAAATTAACTGCAAGGAGATTAAGAAAGGAAATACTACACCCTCATTTATTCATCACTTTATATAGTACACATACAACGAGGGTTTATCGCAGGCTTGCAGCCGAAGCTGAGAGCTTTGACATAGGAATTGAAATGCATGCACAACCATAACGAAACTAGAAGTCTATAACTGCACGTCATAAACTTCAAACTGACATGCAAGAACGACAACTAAAGTAATAATACAGGGGTACATAGAACGTAACAAAGGCCAAACACGGCTTAAGTTCCGTAGACTATCTAGCTCGGAACACAAGTGCCAGGACCGACAATAACGGTGCATTTGAACCCGGGGCAACATGACTGACCTAGGGGAATCAAACAACACCAGTCTCCTTCCTTGTGGCAACTTAAATTTATATTGTTTGTATCACCACCAACAGTTTCCAACATGATGTTGGATAGTGGAAGCACATAAGTTTCGCGGTTATTGGCAACGGTTGGGTATGGTATAGTAGCTGCAAATACAAGAAATATCGTAAGTAGCAAAGTGAGCTTCACGTTGCCCATTCTTTCTTCTATGTTGATTGATTTGTGCGTGCTTTGTGGTTTTGCAAGGGCTGATGATGCTGGGAGCTACGAGGGAAGACCCTTTTATAGAGAAGAATAGTGGAGCGAGGAACTCAGCATCATGAGTCTTTCCAGTAACACCGAAAACAACCAGGAAGAGGTAGAAGCATCGAGATCCGACAGATTGACAGAAGACCATCGTAAGTGGTGCGGAGGGGTCTAGGTGGGCCGAACGCAAAGTGATGATAAGATGTTTACTCATGTGTCTAAACTGTAGAGTAACTGTACGTAGATAGTGAAATGCGAATGAATTGCACCACTTTCTCTCTTCCTTCCACTCTTATGGTATCCAAACAAAGTTAAACTTTATTTTCCTTTCCATTTAGTATCATTATGTTCTCTTCCCCTTCACTTAGCTTCCTTCCCTTCCCTTCCCAAACAGGGCACAAGTATTGCAACTAGCTAAACTTTGATGTACTGCCTTCGTTTCTTTTTGTTATTCCAATTTAACTAGGGGTGTGCACAGTCCAAAACCGGTCCGATTATTAAACAATTAATTTCCTAACTTTTAATAGCATCAAATGGAAGCATAGCAAAAATGGAATACATATGCATCCAGAAGTGTTAACCAAAAGTTAAGAGGTAACTACCAAGCTTTGCTTGGCAGGTTGGTTTCGTTCTTGGTTTCCACGTTGGAGATTAGGGTTCGAAACCCACCTGGGGTATTTGGGAGGAGTCCTCTTAAATGTTCAGGGTTATTAATCCATTGTTAAACCCGAGATGGGATACCAATGGATGACATGCTTTCTTAAAAAAAAAAAGTTAAGAGGTAACTAAATGTAGCATGGTGGTTCACTTGGGCATGGAACGGAATGAATATGCCTAAACATAGTTTCATACGTTGGTTGGTAATTCAAGACAAACTGCAAACATGGTACAAACTTCACAAGTTACAAATAATCAAGGGAATCTCTATATAAACTCGTCGTGCAATACTCTTTCACCCAAAATTTTCCATAAAATGCCCGTCTGAGAAAAATGTTAATGAGTACGATGTTCACCACAACTCAGCCAACGAATACCACCCAGAATCAACCCGGGCACACAAAAATCTGTATCAATGTTTTTCAGATTGCAATGTGAGATTCTTGTCATTTAGGATTAGTTAGCAACAACAATGACATTACATTCTTATCATGGCACTTCCATTGCAATTCCAATTGTAGTGTAGAAACCTTTTGTTATTTTGAAGGCACTTCTGGGTGCATTTGATTTGTCGGAAAAACTGATACATGCCACGATTATTTATGAGACTTCCAATCTGTTAGTTAATATTAGAACATGTATTTCTCGTAGCAGCGAATAAAATTAAGGCCATCACTGGAATTATTCAATTGTAGATCAAAGAGCACTTTGCAACCCCATTGTCATCGGCAGTTCGGCACACTCAGCCTGAATCTTGCCACCACCTACAACCATCGATCAAGCCAATCTAAGTCTTAGCACCGCCGACAATTGTGGACCAATTGACAGACTATCCTGGCCTCCATAATTGGGTAATTACCTCGGCTTCCCTGTTCATTTTCATTGGTCCCACCTCTCGTATCCTCCATGCATCTCTTTCTCCGCAGCCCTCCCTCGGCCGCCAAAGCCAAACGGAGAACCAATTCAAGGGGTGGGATTTGTGTGCCAAATTGGGCAAAATATGCGTTTTATTAGGAATAATAAACTTTATAGTTTGTTTACAGTTTACAATTACAAATACACAAATGAAGAATTGGCAGCAATACCTGCCAAATGTAAAGCTAAAATACATTTATGCGAAAAGAATTTTCTTACTCAACGGTGATGGAACTTAGGTCGAACTGTAACCACCCCTGGCCTAAACTCATCGAAGTGATACCTGCGTTTACAAGTTGCTACTTCATTAAGCATGCAATACGAGAAACCAGAAACAACAGCCTAGACAAAATCTCACCCATTGTCAACAAGAAAATTTTTGATAGCTACTGGAAGTGCAGCACCTCCTCGGCTGTGATTACCGACGCCTGCCACAAAAGAAGAACAACTTTAATACACTCAAGTATCTAAGACGTATCCGAGACTGACAAGCAACAGATACAGATCTATGATGCCTAATATGTGATATTGCAAACTGCCAAGAAAGTTTCCCTCTCCCCACGAAAGAGTGTGGAAGCAGGCACACCCGAAATTTTCTGCATTTCAGAGTTCATAACATAATGGAGTTGGTGCACAGAGCATCAGCATGTCAGCATGTGCCACGTTTAAAATAGTGTGAAGCAGAAAAGTACCTGTAATGACCTCCAATATTATTGATTTTGGTCTAGAAAATGCCTGTTCATCAGAGATGTCTTTATTTCTCTGACCATCAGGTGACGATGTATTTATGGATTCCAGCTTGGTCCTCAAACCATTCATGTGATGGAAAGGACCTGAATTTTTTGAACTTTTCCTAATCTCAAGCACATTCAAACGTTCTTGCAATGCTTGAACTGCTTCAGATGCATGCAGACCATGCAGGTCCAACCTCCAAAGCCCATTATTCTCATTTCGTACTGTCAAAATCTCCTGGGCAGCCTTCACATTGAGCCTTTCTGCAGCTGCCCATTCCTCACGAGCCTTCTCCGCGAACTGCTGAGAAGCAAAGTGATCTCCTTTATAAAAGGAATTAGTTGCTGACTTGGTATGCCGAGCAGCAGCTCTGTTTACAGAACAAAATATCGTATCACATAAAATTAAAGATGGAGCCTGAATTTCCAAACACCAAACCGCACCAAGACTACAACAGTATTTCTTCACTCATATGAAGAAAAGATAAAAGAAATAAATAGGTGAGAGCAGGTTAGAGGCAAGGGAAGGAAGAAGGTAATGATGTTATAAAACCATATTTCCATGACGCAAAGAAAGGACATGCCTCAGCAAACAAGTCATATTTTTCCCCTATCACTTGTGCAAGCAGTAAAGAAACTCAAAAGGTTGAAATGATATAAGGACATAGTCACACGTTCTTTAGTTTCTTACATGACTCAGAAAGTTTAGTTGCCTACAATTATGTCATGTACCATACCAGTTGCCAGAAATAAACTTGGACAACATGTTACAAAGACTCATCCGTGATTGAAAGCAAATTCTTGTCTTTCTTGTCAACTTCCCTCAAATAGGCAGTCTCAGAAAAGTAGAGATTGGGATAGGTAATAGGTTTATGAGATTTGAGTTTACTCCCAACAAGAAAGACAGCTACTTTTCGGATCAATAAGGCTTCATCTGGTGATATTGGTCGGTCACCTTCAGGTTTAATTCTGTGATATCTTGCAAAACCCCAAAAGATTTTAACTCCACTCTCCTGGACTTATTTCCCCAAAGTTCTATTCACTTTAACAAACATTAATATTTCAGTTAAGTTCTACCTAAAAGAAAAGAACCTAGGTCTGCCTCCTGCTGTTGATTGTTAGGTAATGAAAGCACAGGCGTACCCTTGTATGCAAGACAACAATTAGACAGACATCGAAACTACTATCAAGACACGATGCTACAAGATCATCTCAAAGTGTAGAAAAGTATGCCGGATACGCATACCTCATTACTCTTATTGCATCTTTACGGCACCTCAAGTAAAGATCTTCTTCTTCCCACTCTGGCTCAATGGGCACATAAGTTAACTGATCTAGCCTGGCATCAATCTCCACACCATCGTCAAATAGATTCTGAGCTTGAATGCTATAATCATTGCTCACTGTCTCATTGCCATTACAAATGCCGCCAACAGAGCAGACCTTGATAGGTTTAGGACTCTTCCATGAAGAAACATCTCCCTTTCCACGCAACACGCTGTTATTCCTTGACCCTTCCAAGACTTCACTAGTAAACCCAGCGACCTTATTATCCACGCTCTCGTCAGAAACCATTGCTTTCAAAAATGAAGAGGCCTTGTCAAAGTCATTTCCTGCAGCAGCCATAACATCCTCAATCAAACTCTCATCAGCCCAACTGTATAGCTCCTTCAGCTGCCTAAATACTGAAAAAAAAATTCCCTCTTCAATCATCTCACTACTTTTCAAACTACCAGATGTACCAACTGCGGGTGGTCCACTTTTCCAACTATCATCCAAAGGAGAGGGAAATTCTGCTGAAGTCAGTAACACAGAAGCAAACGGCTTCACATACTGATGGTTATTCTTCACCAATATGTCCAATGGTTCAAGCGAATTCATATTACTCGACAAGGAAGGAAAGGGATTGTCACTAGGCGGAGATTCGAGTCCAGCTTGTTGTCTCTGCTGCTGGTTAAATGCAGCCCAACCAGTGGTCTTCGGCCTTCTTGACGACATCTTTCCACCGCCCTCTTCTTCTGATCGCCGCTATGGCTAGCCGCTACTTCCAAAAAAACACCAATTTACTCAAAAAAGCTATAACCTTGTCACCAAAACAATCTTTATCTTGCACCTTTGATGAACACCACGTCTATGCCGCCCCTAAAGACACCTACAATTCAACTCTCTATCAACATATAAACCCAAAAGGAAGTGTCTTTCAGCAATTTAATACAAAAATTATCCAAATGATGATTCAATGAAAACATCAACTTGCAAATAATAGGAGAACTACCCAATTATTTATAAGCCATAAATTCTTCAATATAATGATCTAAATCACTTGGTAGGCAGATTGTATCCTACCCCGGGTGTACCTATCACCGTACACCTCTCCTTTGGATTAAGCTAAGTAAATATTGGGCTTTCATTTCACTATTTAATTAGAAATTAGGTCTAACATAAATGACACAATATGGTGTAACTAGCACTGTACACCCGGGTGTACCATTTACAAATTCCACAAAATAAAGATGGTTGATCGAGATGGTTGCGAGGTCAAGAGTTACTCAAGTGTTAGACAGTTAGCGAGTACACCTTCAATCCTTATAGTTGACGGCTCAATTCTCACCGGCCTCAAACGAAAAAAAAATGATCAAGATGGTAAATAACTTAATATGCTTAACTTCCCTACAGCTAATGCTCTCAAAAAAAAAAAAATCCCTAGAGCTAAGAGAAATATAGTATAGTATATTAGTATATTCTCGGGTTGGTCAATATTCAACTTATTAATTTGTGAGTTCAAATATTGCTACCCAAAAAAAGTGATAGTTCATACTTCATAATAATGTAATATCCAATTCAACCAAACTAAGCAACCCAATATTTAAAAAATGAAAATAAAGCTACACATTAGCTTGTAACTCCAAAAAATGCAGGAAAAAATGCATTTAACAATACGTATAGCAAATTTAAAATAATACTAAAAGATACGTACCAAAAGGTGCAAAGGGATGAAAATGAATAAAAGAGAAGGGCTAAACGGGAAACTTGAACCGGAGGAGAGGGAACCAAGGGGTGAACCGGGAGGAAAGAGGAGCGGAGAGATCTAACGGTTGAGAAAAGTTGGATGAGGCAAGGAAAGACGGCTGGGATGAAGAGCATGTGGGCACACGACAATCCATAAAAGTTGTTCGAGTCGTCTCGTCGGGGGGTTTTGTTTTGTCTGGGAGAGAGAATGGAATGCAGGGGATAGGAAAGTCGGGGGACCGGACAGGGGAAGGGAAGGGAAGGTAGTTGGAAGGTATATATGGTTGACAGGGAGAATCTAATAAAGGAGACACGAGTACACGACTTGTTAGTTATGTGGTCAAAATTGTCTGCTTATAAAATTCATTTGAGGGGAAGCAGCCCAATTTTAAAACCCATTGGGTAATCAACAAATAATGGTAAGCCCAAGTAGACGTTGGCCCAAATCCATCAATATTTGAGAGCAATTCATTGGGAATCTCTACACATTTCCGTGTAGAACTTGATGCTCGCGGGTCTTGGGATCGTAGAGATCCCAAGTGAAAATGGACCTAGGACCTAGGATAGTGGATTGGACCGGATATGAGTGAGGTAAGTTGGAAATATGGAATTATCCCCCTTGTGTAGTTAACTCACGGCTCGTTTGGTAGAGGGGATGAGTATAATTGAGATTATTAAATGGCAGTCCAACTTTGGTGTCCCAGAATGATGGATCTGTGTACTACTCAAATCTCAATCGTTTATAGTTTCTTATTACATTAAAAGAAAATGAATTAACAAATTACGAAAGACAAAGATTGGAGCGGTACACCGTTTGTGACATTGTTTGGACACCAAAGATGTACTGCTTAAATGGGTTTGGTATTAGTTAGTGGGAATTGGGATTAAGGAAGGGAATATAGTTTTCCCTTGTTTATTACATGGGATTGGGATGGATATTAGTTGAAAAAATAATTCCTCCCATAATATATACCCCTCCTTGGGATCGAAATGGTGGCATTAGAAGTCAAATAATCTCAATCCACTTCCTCCTCTTAATCCTTATCTCTGTAACCAAATAAGGGATTAGCAAAAAAATGATTCACAATCCCAATCCTCTCTCCCTAATCTCTCTTACCAAACGAGCTGTCAGTCTTAATAGGAGTGAGGTGCCATAAGAGATGAACCACGCTATAGCAACTTAGAGAGTCTCTAATGGTTGAACCCAAAAGGAGATTTACAGGCCAGTCCCACTCTTACACACATACTATTCTAGAAATCTCAACTCCACTATTGATAAACCTCAAATTAGGTTTATGGGTGGGACCTAGGGTGGTCTCTTCCTTCCCTCATTTCTCTCTCCTTTTTTCCCAACTCAGCCAGGTCAAATCAGGTTTATACCTACAAATCATAATTTATAAATGGTACACCAGCTGTACCATGAGTACACCATAAGTATGGTACACCAAATTTACAAAACCTTTCACATAAAACACAATCGCCCAAAGAAAAAATGAAACTCAATCCTCTTGACTAAATAGCAGAGCATGGCTTATGGTGCATTATATATACTTGAAAATTAACTCTGTTTAAGTTACCTCCTTATTCCGAGTACTTGCTGATTCGAGCCTTTGGAGTTCTAACAAATCTTTGGTAGGTACACCAAATGTAAACTTGCGTATAGCGGGTAAAATTGTGATTTGTAATACAAAAAAATGACTAATAATATTTAAAAGGTGATTAAGAATATATGTTGTAATGCTTTTTTTTTAAACATCATCGGGTGAATCTAAGAATTAATGTTGGAGTTCGCTTCCACCTATAATAGTAATCGATAAACTTATAATTGAAGCCTACAAATATGAGGAGACAAGTAGAGGAGCCAAGTGGATGTGATTTGGTTCTTATATCTTGAAGTAATGTCATAACACTCATCTATATGTATCCTATCTTTAACTTAATGATCATGTTGAGGTGATTTGGTTCTTATATCTTGAAGTAATGTCATGACACTCATCTATAATTCTATATGTATCATATCTTTAACTTAATGATCATGTTGAGGAGACAGATTGAACTATTGAAGAGTGAAAACCAACTAGGTGGTAGGTGGTTTGGAGTTTGGACTATTGGTCTTGTACTCTTTTGGATTTTGTTGATTTTCAACCGCACAAGATCAGAAGTTATAGATGCATGTTGTATAACGTACACATAATTTGCCACCAATCAAATTTCGGGGAGGACTCTTTACCTATCAAAGAGACAAAGACATAAAAGTTAAAGACTATTACTATCGAATTAATAACTTGATTGGTCTACCACTTCCGTCCCAGTGCCAACAACGGATTTTTAGATTAGAAATTTGAAACAAAACAAATCGTTATCGACAAATAAAGTTGAAGGTCCCCTATGAAAAAGTTAAGAACCGGAAAATTACCAAAAAAAATGGAGAATGTGTTTGTTGGAACCTCTAATTGTTAGAAATACAGTCCTAGCCATGTTTGGTAAAGGGAGTATTATTTGTCTTTTGATGGAAAGGAGTATTATTTGTAATACAGAAAAAAAATTTAAACATGTTTTATATACGAGATTAGATATTAATGACATAAAAAGGTTAATTAATAACGCATCTGGTGTTTATTAAAGACCCCTGAATGGCTATTAATGACTCTTCATATAAAATATGTACTAGATGATTGGTGTTTCATGATGTCTTCTAGGGACTTTTAGGGCTTAGAGATTATCCAATTAGTACAACAATATAGTTTGGATGATTCTGTCAGTGTAGGTCTTTATTTTTCTTTGGTTGTTCAGAGCTCTTGATTATTTTTATCGATTTGGCCTCTGGGGTCATTCGGATGATTAAAAGTAAAAACATAAAAACGAAAAGAGTTCTGATATACTAGAATGCAAGTGATTTTATATATTGTATACTATATAGTCCGCTTACTCGGGGATCATTGATGATTATCCGAGGGGTCATTAACATCTAGTCTCATATATAAGACGGGTTCACATTAATTTTTGTGATTCATATATGGAGTAAGCTCTAATATTATGTTATAATATAAAATGTCACTCCTTGAATCCATTCTATACAATTTGCTTACACTATATTTATTTTGTTTAGCCAAAATAAGCCGATCACATATGATTATTTGATTATGTCAGCAAATGTAATATTTGCCTTTAATTAGTCATTTTCAGCATAGTGGCCTTAATCTTAATTTCAATTTTAACCCAAAAATTACAAATAAATGATAATATTGTGCTTTGACACGGGTTATAACTAGTTAATGTACATTACACTATTGAAAAACTTATTACTAAAGTTTTATCGGAAAGTCTATATTGGACTAAGGAGAGGAGGAAGGGAGTGAGAATGAGTTAAATTGTTGGGATTAAGAAATGACAAGACTATTTATACCTACATCTACTTATTTATTAATAAATTTGTTATCTACTAACTAATATATGCTTATAGCCTTATACTTACTGCGAAGTAACCAAATAGACCCTTTATATCCTAATCATATTGGTGCATAATCCAAGAGGTGTTAACCCACTAATAAATAAGTTAGTAACTTATTCATTAGGTCTTGGTAGGGATGGCAGTGGGGCGGTTCTTGGCGGGTTTCGCACCGCCACCGCCCCAATTGGGGCGGAGTTGGTAGACAGTTTGGCGGTTGGCGGGGCGGTAGTGGTTCTGAAATGACCAACCGCCGCGGTTGGCGGGGCGGGTGGTGGTTTATGCTAGGTAACCGTACTACCTCGCCCCGCCAAACTACCGCCCCGCCCCGACCCATTTCACCCTGTCCCAACCCGTTTCACCCTGCATTATATTAATTTTTTAAAAAAACTTCAATTATAGATTACTAAAATGACCTTATACATTAACCAAAGCCCTTGTTAAATGTAGGTCAGGTATGTAATTTTACTAAATGAAACCCTATCAGTAGTCATCACTCATCACTGCCTCACTCAAACTCCAAACAAAAAAAACACAGCCACTAAATTGCTCTCTCTCTCCCCGAGCCGAACGGCAAAGTCACACTCGATCTCACAGCCGTTGATCTCACACCTCTCTCTTTCTGTCATCTCGACATTCTCTCACAGCCACACTCTCACCGTACAACACCAGCAGCGAAGCCATTCTCTCTCTCTCTCTGTCCTCCAAGCTCTCACTCAGATCTGACACCACAACCACCACCGAAGCCATTTTCTCACACCACAACTGAAGCCACGCTCGACTTACCACCTCCGAAGCCTCGCTCGACATACCGCCACCGAGGCCACTCTCTCACTCCATCTCAGATCCGACGAAGGATCGAATCTTTGTTGGATTTCATTTGTAAACAAAGTGTAGTTTTATGTTTTAAGTTTTAATGGAACATTGGTTTCGTAGTTGATTTAATTGTGATTTGCTGATGAGGACTTTGTGATTGCTATGATACATTATAATTGTAATATGGAATTGAGTGTGATTTGGTGGAGGTACTAGCAAGGCAGTAGCTACTGATTGTAATTGTAATATGGAATTGAGTGCGATTTGCTGGAGGCTAGCAATGCAGTAGCTACTGCCTGGCTGAATCTGTACGTATTATTAGTTAAGTGGGTTGTCGTGGGGCGGGGCGGTGCGGGCGAAATGGAGCGGTGGTGGTTTTGGGTGATAGATGGGGCGGTGGCGAAATAGATATCACACCCGTCTAGGCGGGGATGGTTGAGTTGATGCCAAACCGTCACGGTTGGCGGGCGTGAATTATTCTTGGTGGGGCGGTGGCGGTTTAGGGAAAACCGCCCCATCCCCGCCCCATTGACATCCTTAGGTCTTGGGTTCAAACCTCTTGGAGAGCACCTATACCCGAGGCCACGCCCAAAAAGGGAGTCCCTCTTTCCTTGATAAAAAAAAAAATCATATCGGTATGCATCAACGTCTAAGTTATGCGCTTGACTCAACGATAAGTCTGGGGTATGCATCAACGTCGACCCGTGACTCAATCTAGGCTCTATATAAACGGTTATTTATGAGCAGAATAATAGCTACCAGGCTACCACCTTCAATGGTTCCTGTCTTCCTGATTTCCTTCTACCACCTTTAATTTTCTTCATTTTTTTAAAAAGTATTTTCTTTACGTGACCTTTTATGGATCTACCTCTTGTTGAGCAATGATTAGCCAATAAGACTAGGACAGTAGGACATGCATGGATCATTGGATCGTCTACTATTAACTTCTTTTCAATTGAAGGCAGTGAACTTCACTCCGTATGTCTTGATCGCTAGTGTAATGTCATTATGTCATGCTCTGTTATGGCGGGGTTCACAGTACAATACTTTATACTTCTCAGTCAGTAGTGGACTGGTCTCACAACCCATCCAAACCATTTACACGGGTTTTGTCATCAATTTTCCGCACCTTAAGAATAAATGTTCAATAAGCCACACGCCCTAACACTACTTCACTATTTAACTATGAAGTACTTTAGAGAGATACTCAATAAGCATCTTGAAAAAGAAGATATACCTTAGTGATTTAGTTATATCAATCCTCTTAAAGTGGTTTTACTTTTGTTGGGTATTATAGTATTCCATACAAAGTTGTGACACAGTTAAGTACTCCCTTATCCATACAACGTGAATTTGGCCACACTACACTTTAACGTTTTCACACAATTAAGGCCATGTTCGACAATTAGCTTTTAGTAGTTTTTGGCAGTTGTTATCTTTTCATTGGGTCAAAAAACTACAATTTAAGTGTTCAATAATGTAGCGTTTATCTCTAAAAAAAATGTAGTTTAGGGGTTGTGATTAGCATTTGAGATAGTGTGTCGAAAAAACTAATAACTTTTTGGGTAACTGGTATCGATTGAGAGTAATTCTACACTAATTAATACAGTTATCAGTTATCTAAACATCTACGGAGTACTTTTTACTAAACAATTCCTCATAATAGTATAATAATACAGCTAAGGTCAAAGAGAACAACTGCCCAAGTGCCCAAGTATGGAGTAATGTCCGGATTTTATTATGGACATTGTAGCTATTGATTTTGCTCTAGTGTTTAATAAAATGCACATACTTGTTATAAAAATAAAAACTTTTCCTTCTAAAGAACGAAATGGATCACCCATCCAGATCTTGGGATAGTCCCACCAATCCTAACTCATTAAGCCCACTTTAACTACCCACTCTCCACCAGTCCCCTTCAAACCCAACAAGATCATATCGTATAAACTTCCAAAGACTACTATAAATCGGATTTAACGTGTCCTAATTAACCCAAATATCCTCTCCCACCACTCTACCAGATCTCATCATCTCACATTCTCACTATCTCAGTCACATCCATCACTCTATATAAAATCAACACTTCCTATATAATCTTCCCACCAACAAAGTAAGTACACACACCACTACCCCAGTATACCACTCCATATACACTACAGTCATATCACATATACCACAACAACCCAAGCTCCATAATCTCTCCAAAAACCATGTCAATGCCCCAAGACCTCACCTCCCTCTCCTTACCTCGCCGTGTCCGCCTCAAACTCACATTTCTCAACTACGTAACCGACTTTGTTCGTCGCTCTGACGTTACCGTCAACCGTACGCTAATGAACTTCCTCGAACGACGCATGTCGGTCTCACCATCCCCAACCCCTTACCGTGGCGTCTCCACCCACGACATCACCCTCAACCACCTCACCCTCCGCCTCTTCATCCCCCACACCACCACCGCAACCACCACCTCTTCCACCACCTCCGACACCACCGCCTCCTCCGCCACCTCCGCCGCCGCCAAACTTCCCGTGATGGTATTTTTTCATGGGGGCGGCTTTGTCTTCCTCTCAGCCTTCTTCAATTTGTACGACCTCGTTTGCCGCCGCTTCGCACGCAAACTCAACGCTGTTATTGTCTCCGTCGAGTACCGTCTTGCCCCAGAACACAAGTTTCCGTCCCAGTTCGATGACGGGTTTGAAGTTCTCAAGTTTCTCGACGATAGCGTTGGAGGGTTGAAAAAGAAGGTGCCCTTTTGGCCGGAGAATGCTGACGTCGGAAAGTGTTTCATCGCCGGTGATTCTGCTGGTGGGAATATTGCGCATAATGTGTCCGTTATGGCTTCAAGGACTGCATTCTCTCACCTACGTGTTGTTGGGTTGATCAATATTCAGCCATTCTTTGGTGGGAAAAATAGGTACGTAATAGTGTACTACTGTACTACTGTTTTAACTTTTAACGTAATTGATTTGAGTGACGTAGCTACGTAGGACAATAATTGGAGATAATAATCAATTAATCATTATACTATTATAGTCACCCACTCAAACTTCTAGATGAGATAATGGCAAGCCCACCTGTTGGCAATGAAAGCAGTTGATCACGACAAGTTTTCTGCCCCATAATTATTGAATTGTGAGTTTGTGACCTATGAGCTTATTGGATAGTTCAACCCGTAATTTTTTTTTGGCTTTGTCAATTCAACCCTTAATTTGGAAGTCTACAAAGTTTTTACATTGATTGTTCACTTGTGATAAATTTATGCTCTTTTCTGACTGTTGTTCCACTTTGAGAGGTCCAAGTTGAAAAAGTTATCTCTATTTTTGGCCTTGTTTGGGAGTTAGCAGTTAGTAAAAATAGTTTTGATTACTAGTTAGCAGTTAACAATTAGGAAAAATTACTTTTTGGGTACCCGACCTATGGCATAATCCCAAAGTGGGCACCCGCAGTTTGGGTGTTTACTTTTTGGGTACCTGTACTTTGGAACATGTACCATAATGGGTGATTAAATGAGTCATATATTAGTAATTTTAACACATGTGGGTCATTTTTCCGTTTAATTTACTTAGTTTTGGGGGCAAATAGAATGAAATTGGGTTAAATTTCTTAAGAATAGGAATGATAATAGAGGAAAAAAAAATTCATTTTCCTTCTATTTTAATCACTTCTAAGAGGGTGGAAACAACATTGACAACAATATGAGGTAAAATTACTAATATAAGTCTTATTTAAACCGATTTCTGTTACAAAAATCTCATGTGGGAACCAATTATGGTACATGTTCTAAAGTACAGGCACCCAAAAAGTAAAGACACAAACTGCGGGTGCCCACTTTGGGATTATGATATAGGTCGAGTACCCAAAAAGTAATTTTCCTAACAATTAATAGTTGTTTGGTATATTCACTATTAGCGGTTAGTAGTTTTAGGCTAGAAAATGAAAATCTTGGACATAAGGGATAGCTTAATAACAATGGCTATTGGGTAAATACTGCCAAATTTAGGACCAAATTTTTATTTGGAGAAATTGTTGTTCATAAAAGCTGTCAACAACAACATTTGCATAATCCGTAGTTTTGGCTGAAATACTGTGAGATTACCAAACAAGCATGTGAGTAGTTTTCACTTCATAAACTGCTATTCATAACCAAAAATACTAACTGCTGATAGAAAATACTGATTGCCAAACAACCCCTATTATGGACTATAATAAAATGGATAAGGATACCTTTTAGTGAAGTTGTTGGAAAACTGTGGTAAAGTTGCGTACACGGTACACCCCCATTAAATGGGGATCACACTCGATTGTTGTTTTTGTTGTTGTTCCACTTTGAGAGGTAATACATGTTTGAAGGAAAGGAAGAATGAGAGAGGAAAAATGAGAGTTAGGTAGAAAAGTAAGAGAGTTTGTGAGAAAGGGGTATGAAATTAGGTGGAAAGGAGAGCGACAAAATATACAATTTGTAGGAAAAACCTATATCCACGATGGATAGTGGAATAACAAAAAGAAATGGACCAAATTAGAATCATTAATTCTTAGATACATTCGATGTAAGATTACACCGCATTTTTTTGAAGTATTACAACACATACAAGGTCGATCTTTGAATGACATTAGTCAGTTTCTATATCATTAGTCATGAATTTGCCCGTTGTAAGTTTACACCCTGTATATAGTGGAAAAAAAAGGAGAGAGTATCTCACTGGAAAAGGTAAACTGATTACATTTAATAGATAATTAAGTGATTAATAAAGTAAAAGTTTCGGACAAAAATGTTTCGTTCATATTAGTCAATATCAACTCAAATAAGTTCAATTCATCTTCTAATTTTACGCATTTTTCGATTAGTTTAGTATCAATGTTTTAATTTTAATTTACCTATGTTTAGCTTTATACTTTGGAGGTTCAAGTCTTATGTGGTGCTTTACTTATGCTCTTCTTCTCTTGCGGTCTTAGTCTGCTAAATGTTGTTTATTTGAAGTTCAAATGATTAAACAATTGTCTCTAAAGTTTCAAGGCTCTGCTCTCAATTGAACTAAACTAAAAAAGGTCCCGATGTGAATTGAATCGTTAGTAGTCATAAATTGTAAAGAACACTCTTCAATTGAAATGAACCTATAATCCCGAAACGGATAATGTGAGTTACAACTCTTACAAGTCATGTACAATATGCTTTTAGGGTAAAGTTGCGGTAGGCAATCTCATGTGAGTCATGTGTGCCTCACTGTGCCGTGTGTTAAAGTGCTTTTGGCAATTTAATTTTTCAGAGGGCTCTGTTGTTTTTGTCAAATGTGGAGTTGCCAAATGTATTTCTAAAACATTTTCTCACTCACCTAGAAGGCTAGAACCCGTTGAGAGCACCACTCTTCTTCACAGCTACAACACCTACAACATCCTGTAGTAAAAGTAGTTGATAACAACAATGCTCGAAAAGGATAAATGATCTAATTGCAACGCTAATCTTCAAAGCAGAGAATGTAGAGCTTACCTAAATTCAAGTTAAAATTCTATTTTTATCGGCCTCATAATTTCCTTTAAACACAAAATAAAAAATGAAGTAATTTTTTGTACTAGTCAAAAGTCCTGATTCTTTTTTACTAGGCGTGTCAATGTTTATTTCGTAAATTTTGAGGGTGCGCGCACTAAATGTCCCCTCTTTGTTTTTCTTGTTTTTCATAAAGTAAGGGTGCGCACACTATTGGTCTCAGTGGCAGGTCCTGAAATTTGGTTTAGGGGTGCGGAACGATCAATGAAAACTAAAATTTAAGACGTTTAAAACCTCGTTATAACAAAAATTACAATGTAACATTTATGCAAGTTCTAGTTGTGACTAAATTACCAAAAAAAAATTGAAGGAAAATGATTACAATTGTCCTAATAAGTTTTCACAAATTGGAAATAAATGGAAAAATGATAAGACTTAGTAGAGTTCTGATGTAATACCGAAACAAATTATAACTATCCAATTTGTTTCGAAAAATTTAGGGGTGACATACTGATATGTGTCACCCCATGTCCTTAACAAGATCCGCCGCTGATTGGTCTTGAGATCAACACTAACATACGTAGATATATTTGTTTGTTACTAACACAGGGCAAACTCAGAAGTACGGCTTGATGGAGCGCCAATAGTGTCCATAGCTAGGACAGAATGGATGTGGAAGGCATTTTTACCGGAAGGACTTGACCTAGATCACTGGTCAGTGAATGTTAGCGGGCCGAATGCCTTGAATCTCTCCGTTTTAGAAAAATTTCCTGCGACGCTATTATTTGTTGGCGGGTTCGACCCGTTGCAAGATTGGCAAATGAAGTACAGCGAGTTGTTAAAGAAACAAGGGAAGGAAGTGAAGGTGGTGGAGTACCCTACGGCCATCCATGCATTTTATGTTTTCCCTGATTTGAAGGAGGGCTCTTTGTTGTTTGACGAGGTAAAGAATTTTGTTGAGGAGCGATGTTCCAAGGTGCAATGAGTTTGGAAATAGTATGTGTAATTTTTTATAAATTAATGAGTATGTGTAATTAGTAGACCTTTGAAAATCCCCTCAAAGAAAAAGTAGAACTTTGAAAATGCAATAAATCAAATTGCAGAGGGTTGGATTGTCATTTACTTTCTTTTTATATTCAGTTTTCCGTAAATAAGTAGAATATCTTTGTAAGGAGATCACCAGTAAGTAGTATGTGTAATTTTTAGTTCACTTAGCTTATTTCTTTTGATCGTAGGAAGTTTTTGCACTAATATCTATTTGTAGTTCTTTATGTATCATCGTAAAGGTCTCATTATGTGGTTTTACATAAGCCCAATATTAATAGGGTTATAATAAATAATTGTGTGTCAAAAAAATTAAACAAAAAGTTTAGTTCAATTATTAGAAATTCAATAACGTCTAAGTTCAATCAATTCTATCTTTAAAAGTTTGAAAAGAACCTAATATAAATTTGGTAATCAAGTTGTCCCAGCAATGGATAAAGTCGAGGACTCCTTTGTGTACAGTTATTCCCACGACCCATAATGAGCTAAAGTATTGTTCATTAAGGACATTTTCTTTACACCTTCTAAAGACTCGATTGAACTTATAATTAGAGAACAAAAATGCTTGGAAATTTACCATTTTAGGTATCTAACCTATACCATAATACCAAACTGGGATCCAAAGTATTCAATATGTCAAACAGGGTACCTGTACTTTTGAAAGTTGTACCAAAATGGGACCTCAAGTATTTTTCCGTCACAGAAACTGACCAAGTTAGGGTCATTTGAGTAATTTTGCATGCCGGATTTGTCAGGATTATTACGTACCCTCTAAAACAAGGAAACAAAAAGGAAAATATATTTTCCTGCATAAAATATATTCTTATCCTAATAAAACCTAATCTCACTTAAAAACACTATCTCTCTTCCACTCTATTTTCTCTTTGTCACTCTCGGAGTTTATCTTCAGCTCAATGATGCAGACAAATCCTACGTGAAAAATTACTCAAATGACCCTAATTTGGACAGTTTCTGAGACAGAAAACTGCTTGGAGTCCCATTTTGGTAACACGTTCAAAAATACAAGTACCCTGTTTGACATATTGAATACTTTGGACCCAATTTGGTATTATGGTATAGGTCAGGTACTCAAAATGGTAAATTTGCTTTCATTTACAACACTTTCATACAATCTAAAGTAATCGGCAACTAAAAGAACTAGAAGTGCATCATGTTAAAATCATTTTAAAAGTGCTTCAAACTTAATCTCAATGCATATAAACTGTGGTCCAAGATGCCTCATTATGTTATAGGATGAGTAAACTCTCTTGGAATGACGGATTGATGGGGCGGGGGGCACAATTCAACCATTGGAGTTGTTTTTTACATTTCAAGATTTGTATGTACGTGCGTGGTGGTCATTTGACGACGGGAGCATGACAGTGACGGCTGAGGCCCGGTGCGAGCGGACCGCTCGCACAGGGCCTCAGCTGGAAAAGGGTCTCATATTTCGTGTAAAAGCACACAACCGATGCTAAAAAGCGTTGAAAATACTCATATTTTTGACGCAATAAAGCGTGGCTATATTTGTGTCAATAAACCTAAACGTCAGAAACGGTAAGTGACGACTTTTAGCGTGGAAAATACTGACAGGAAAGCATCAAAACGTATACAAGCGGCATGTTTTGATCATTTAGGGCCTCATTTTTTTTCCCCTCAAGTTTAGAGCCCCCAATTTCGAGATTACCGCAAAAGGCCCCCACTAACTGTAAGCCGTCCCTGGGAGCATCCATAGCAAGAAACAAGAAAGCTATGCTTCATGATATTGCAATTGGCTAGAATAGAAAAAAAAGAGATTAATACCACATATTACCGTTATTTTTAAAATGTCGACAAAATCTATGTGTGTGTCGAACTTAGGCATTGAGCCATCTTTTCACTGTAATACTCGCTTTGTTCCAAAACTATCTTCGATCTTTTCATTTTGGAATCCTTCTACTATACTCCTAAGAGTATATAACTATATACTCCATAGTAAAGAAAAAAAAAACAAAAACAAAAAAAAAATTCCCTCCCCCTTCCCCTCTTTCCCCTCCCCTACATCTCCATTTCTCCTTTACCTTTGAAACAACACCACCTCCAATAACCCCATTTCAATCTCTTTCCTCACAAATCAAACTTTCCATTCTCATTTCTTCTCTCATAATTCTTTATTGTTATTTTCACCTTTTTTATCATTGTTCCACTCTCTCTCCTCAAGATCCCCCATTCTTTTTTCTCATACAAAGCACCATTTTTTTCACACTCTCTCTCCTCTAAAAGAAAACTCAATCCCACCATTTTTCCTTATCAAAAAATTCAAACATGGTCACAAAAAACCTCAAACCTACTCTTTCTCATCAAATATTAATCACAAATACATATTAAGGGTCATGAATTTAGAAGGTTACAAATTGAGTTTATGATGTCACGGGTTTAAAAAACAGGGGTCACAGAAGAATGATCGGGGGGTCACAGATGAATGTTCGAGGGGTCACAAATGCATTGAGGTCGACAAAGAGGGGTCACAAAAAGGGGGTCACAAATTGCGCTCACATGGTCACATATTATTGTTGAGGGGGTCACAAAACACGCTCAAGGGGTCACGGTCTAAAACACGGGGGTAACAAAATGTGCTCATGGGGTCACAAAATGAAACTCATAGTCACGAATTGGGTTTTAGTGGTTAAAGGTAGACACGAACCATATTGTCGTCGGTGATAGATGGTGGTGGGATGATGCCTAGGAAAATGGGGTGTGATGGGTGTTGTGGGTGTGTGTGGAGAGAGTGTGTGGTGGTTATGGGTGATGAGATTGGGTTTATGGATATGAGAGAGAGAGAGGTGTTGGGGTTTCGATTGGACGGTGAGGGGTAGTATATGGCGGTGTATGGTGTCGTCGGTATGACGGTGGCCGGAGGTTGTGGTGGTGGCCGGAGTTTGTTGGGTGACAATGGTGAGAGAATGGGGTTTGTGAGGAGAGAGAGTGGAAAATGAGTATTTTGTATAAATTGGGTATTATTATTTATTTATTTTTACCAAGGGGAGTATAAAATACATAGGGGAATATATAGCTCCCTACTCCTAGGAGTAGATAGAATTTATCCTCATTTTGGCTGTTCCACATTTATTTCCACCTTATTTTGGTAAGAATCATTTTACATTCACTCTTTGTCATCATTATACCCTTCAACTTCATATCCGATATTCTTCCCTTTGTGCACCCATGTGAACAATATAATAGTATGAGAGTGACTGAGTCATTTTAAGTCAAATATGTTTTTCGCAATGTTTTGAAAACCGGACCGGACCGGCCGGTTCAACCGGGAGCCGGTGGTCCGGCCGGTTCCAAGAGGGCAAAAAACGGATTGGTCAAACTTGGTCAAAAACCGGTCAAACTCGGCCAGTTTTGACCGGTTTTTACCCGGTTCTTGACCAAGTTTGACCAGGGAAAAAAATAAAAAAATACTTTTTAAAAAATAATTTTTAAATAATAAAAAAATCACGGTTTTAACCGGTTTTTAGCACCGGTTGAACCTGTTAAACCGGTCGAACCAGTGAACCTTTTGACAGACCGGTTCGATGCCCGGTTCGGTTTTCAAAACATTGGTTTTTCGTTAGAACCCGCACCTTACAATCCATGTGGTGGAAGATAATATTGGAAATAGAGCAAGACAACATTGGAACAAATGGTGTAACTTGCGTACAGGATTCTCATGTGTAGTGCGCCAAGTGTCAATGATTATGTTGTACTAATATCTTATTGATAATTCTCTCCAAAAAAATATCTTGTTGATAATTAAGATCTTACCTTCTTTTTTTTTCGTATGAAAACAAAATGGAAGCCACAATCACAGCCAGGAGGTTGGGTAAAGAAAAGTAAACTCGTGCATTTATCAATGTAGTACCAATACTGCAGCAATACAACGCCAAGGGTTTGTTCTAGTATAGGCTTATAGCCCAAGCTGTGCTAGAGCTTGAATATTACTGCATGCACCAACATAACAATAACGAAACTCGAAATGCAGATCGTAAACTTCAAAGTGGCAAGAACGACACACCTCAAAAGAAAAGAAATTGACAAGAACGACAAATCACAAGTAATGCAGAAGTAACATAAAGCATAACAAAGGCAAACACGGAGTAGTTCCGTAGACTAGATGCCACAAGCCCTCTAGCACTATGTATCATGACCCCATCAACTACAAGTGCCCCAGCCTATAACAGTGGAGCAAGCGCCTTCATTGTTGCAACATGGTCTAGTTAATAAATTACATGTTCAAAAGAGCTAGTTTGGATATATTGTAAGCTTCAGACTTGCTATGTGTACTTTCAGATAATCTCCAGCCTTAAGAGCTAATTATTTACAAGAAGATGTCTCCTAGCTATAAGAGCTAGATTTGCTTAGCGTATCATCATAAACCGAGGCCCCCAGATCCTTGGGCTTTGTTAGGTTCTCCAAGCAAATTAAATGCGGCAGCTAGCCATTTCTCCTCAGTGCTTCCCTAGGCCCTTGTCCTTCTATCAATATCATCACAAACCCTCTAGTATCAAGGGGTATTAAAGTGAATGGCGACCGAGAAAGTTGTATCCTACCCGCAAGAGAAAGATATTTGCTCTTCCAAGAGAAAATCTGGCATTAACCCTGTCAATTCCTATTTTCACAGGATCACCAAATACTTGCCTAGACCGTC
>ONZK01001227.1:8020-24764 GCA_900322385.1 Pharnaceum exiguum | reverse complement strand
GGGGGGGGGGGAGTCTACCTAAGAATAATTAGATGGTGCCTTCCATACCCCTACTGGAATTGTGGAAGCACTCTTTTTCAGTTTTTCCCCTCACACAATCCTCTACAATATCTACTATCTCTTCACCCCACCCCCTGTCTCCACCCCCACCAAGCTCCCACTATTTAAGTTTAGTGTAGATACATTCTAAAAGGGTAGGAATGATGAGTCTCTTAATATTAAAAAAAGGAGTCATAAGAAGAGGGGGAGGTGGACCGATCAAGGCAGAGAGGGGGTGGAGGAAGCCCAGGGAGAGGCGCAAGGGAAGATAGAGAAAGAAACTACAAAGTAAAAGGAATTAACAATCCATTTTTTAGGAAGTGGATAACTAAAATTGGACATCCGGAAGGAGGGTGTACAGGAAACAGGATATACTCAAACACATACTATTTCTTTTTCCTTATGATTTTTAAGCATAGAGAGAAAACATGTTCATAGATCTCTTGCGGACTGAACCTCTCAATAACAGCTATAACATAGCAAGAGCGAAGGGTGAAGTATATAACATAGATTCAAAACCCTCTTACAACAGAAAGCACACTCTTGGGGATAAAAGCCTAGCTCCTATAGATGCTAAGTTTCTGTATGAGATGAGCATAAGTGACAAAACAAAAACCGCAATGGATAGTAGGCTTATTATCTGGAATCACCCAAAGTATTCCCTGTAAATAGACTGGCGCACAATGCTTGTAAAATCATCAGTACATAGTCAAGAGCAGCAACAATACTGCTCCATCCAGCTCTTGAGAACAAGTTAATGTCCTCTTAATTGAGCAGCGTGGTCGATGTGAGCAATCTTTAAATAGTTTTGATTGAAATACAAAGTGGATGCTTAAATGGTCCTTTCATCTTTATGTACGCTCAAAAGATAGTTACTAATTTTAAACATTTCAAAACTTTCATGGGATGTTCTAATTTAATCTATAGTCCCACAAATTGCAAATTTGAAACACTCGGAATTAAGATATATTCGGCTGGCCAAACTTCCCGATTGTAATACCGAAAGCAAAAGAGATTTATAAAAGCTACTGGCCAATTTCACAAATTTTACACTAAATCTATAAGGAAATTTTACTTTTTGGGTACCTGAGGTATACCATATTGTCCGATTGGGTACCCGAGGTATTCATTTTATTTTTTGGGACCCGAGGTTTAGTTCCGTTATCACTTGGGGTCTTTGACCGTTAAGTAGTAACTTTGACCGTTAAATAAGATGACGAGGCATCTAATTTTCAAATTTTTGAGCGCGAATTGTCCTTTTGCCCCTTTTACAATTATACTTACACAGTTACACATAATACTTGACGCGTGAACATTTTTTTAATTATTTTTCACATTTAATAGTCATTTATAACGCCCAAAAATTCAATTCAATCAAAACTTTCAATTACAAATGACCGTTGTATGTATAAATAAGTAAAAAAAGTTTCGAGCGTCCAATCTTATATATAAGCATAACGGTTAAAGGGTAAAAAGGATAATTTGCGCTCAAAAATTTGAAAATTACATGTAATGTCATCTTATTTAACGGTCAAACTTAGTACTTAACAGTCAAAGACCCAAAGTGATAACGGAACTAAACCTCAAGTACCCAAAAAAATATACGTACCCAATCGGACAATATGCTATACCTCATGTACCCAAAAGGTAAAATTTCCAATCTAAAATAGCAATATGTATCATACATGCATGTATGGGTGCACATGTGTGTTCATGTACATAAACATCTCTAGATGTGTATAGATTTGTTTTGGAAAGCAATAGTGTTGTGTGAATTGATGTTAAAAGGAAACTCAGAGGTCAGCGAGGTAGCCCTAGCTACCAAAATTTGGATCCTAAAACTTGGTGTGATAAGAGGGGGAGCAGGAGGTTGAGGATGTCTAAATACAGAGCGTTCTTCTTCAACTAAGTGAAAAGATAACTAGATATAGCTGCCCATCCACTTCAACTTAAGTTTTCTCTGACTTGTCTAAGAGTTTCAGTTCAGAAAAACATTGATGTGATGAATAATACTGCAACCCTAAATCAACACAATCACATTCTGTTCAATCCCAGCCAAAACTTCAAATAAATCACCTCACTATTTTCCTTACTGTTGGACAAAAAAGCATATACTAAATTATGTAAGATATGTGAAACGGAGGCATTTCAACTGAGAGAAAGACGTCAAAACAAAAATCAACCATGGAAACTAAAACATTTGCTACACATGATAGTAAAACAAATCCTAGGTTACCTGATATGAATCATATGATGCAATGTAATGCTAGAGATAAAGTTCTACACACCATCAATCCCCACTAGCACAACCATGACATCCGCAGTGAACACATTCAACAACTTTCTCTTCCCTTAGATGCTTGGGGACTCGGCACACACAAGTAGTCCCAAAATTGTGATCTCTTGGTTGCATACATTGTAGACAACAAAGACGCTCATATCCCGGCTGCAGGACAGAATAGAAAAACAAAGATATCTGTCAGCAACCAGTTCAATCATGATAATCCAAAATGACACAGGCTACTTACCAAAACCCGGAAAATAAAAAAGAAGGAAAACAAAGTATGCCAAAGACAGCCTATTGTGGAAAAATGACGAAGAAAAAGATAAATTCATCACAGATTCACAGTACTCAACCGTCAATTATAATGCAAACAGATTTTTTGTTCTTTTTTTGTTAAAAGTTTCATCTTCAACAAGAAACCATTACAATTTTACAAGTATGCTAGACAGGCATGGTCATTCAAGGCATAATGTCGTTGAATGTTGGAGAAACATTCTCAAATCAGTGAGCAGAGATCATTACAGGTGACAAACCAGCGATCCATCAGAAAAGGACTTCGTCGAGATTACAAGACACAAAAATGAACAATTAAGATATACTCGTACATCTGTGGCTACCAATACCTTTTTCCACTTAGCAATGAGTTTCCTGTCAGCATAGCCTTGGTCCAAGCAAAACTCATACAGCTCTTCAGAAATCTCATTTCTCTTATGATAAAGATCATAAACATAACGACTTTTCTGATGCGCAATCTTGAATATAGGCCACAGCGTTTCACACTTCCTCTTCCCGTCATGCGTGTCCAATTGGGCTGCCAGGCAGGGGGAAAAAAAGAAACCATTCGACAACCAATGTTTCGACAATTGGGTCAGAACATTTAATTCCATTCCTCTCCTAAAAATCAGAAAATACAAGGTTTAAGTCAGATACCTTCTCTCATCTTCGACTCGAGCTCCTGCAATGTAGGCTCAATTAATTCCCATCCTTCTGGGTACTTGACTCGGTTTGTCCGCACCTTTGGCATCCTTCAACTGCTCAAGCAAAAGGAAACAATCAGCATGCTAAAAAAGTTTATCTTAAAAAATGAAAACACAAATACTTATGTTAACTCGCTTCATATATGTGACGGGGTCATTAATAACAGAAAATATTGATTAATGACCCCTAGTGGTAACTAATGAGTAATGAACCCCCGATAGTCATTAGTAACCCCGTCTCACATATGAAGCGGGCAACCGATACGAGAAGTAAACAGCTCGCGACGCAAGCTCGCTTTCAACCCTGCAAGATGACGTACAAATATACCATTGTATGTAATTGTAAAACCCTGTAAATTAATTTGTTGATATTTGCAGCGCCAATAAAAACCCTTGTGACATAATAATAAACACATAAAAAGCCTTCAAAAAGTTCCAATTACCTCCTTACAAATCACTATAATGAAAAGTAAAGAAAAGAAGACGTCTGTCTGCATTGGGACTTTCGCACTATCATTGTAATACTATACTAGTTATTTTCCGACTTGGTTATCAAACTAGGGTATTATTATAGACATTGTATAGGAAAGGGAAGATAGAAAAAAAGTTGATTGAGAATAACATTACCTGGTTATATTGCTTTCGGTGCGGTGTGAAGATCGCAAGTCCGGTGCAAGTTAGAGAGTGAGAGGAGATTGTTGCCAATATATTTGGGAGTGAGTGAGTGAGTGAGGGCGTGAAGACTGACAATGTTCAATCGTTCTTAATTATGTGTTTATTTTCCGGTTTCGTTTTCCGGTTTTAAACATAGCCGGATTTCCTAATTTTTAAGGACCAGAAACCGGACCTGAATCTAACAGGTTCGGTCCGGTCCTGTTAGCCTTGTCATTTGGGTTGGTCGGTCAGCTTTTGGGTTCGGGATTTTTCATGTTCAGTCATTTTGGTTAATAATTTTCGGGTTTGAACCAACGGGTTTCCACATAAATGAAAATATTTTTTTCTTGATACAACAACATCTCAGCATAATTCCATTTCAGATGAAGTACCGCGGAGTCTGATGCACGCAATTTTATCCCGATTTTTCGACTGTTTCCAGAATAATCCGCTTAGTACCTTCATTAGATTCTCTTTGTGCCTGCAATGGAAAATCGTTAGAAACCAAAGCCATCATAAAAACAGTTGTTCCTACAAATGAAATAGCGTTAGAAAATAATGTAACCATAAAAATATAAAGTCGCGTCATATAAACATGAAAAGCCTAAGTAACACAAAATTAAAGCATATATAAAAACGCAAAAAATACCCTATATAATACGAGCACAAACATGCACAACAGAAGCGATAGACAAACCAAGTTAGTATGTACCAATAAGTATGCCCTATACTATCAGATCAAATACCCTATACTAACAATCATAACCCTAATTCTCATCCTAAAAGAGCTGTCCTCATTGAGTGCTAGCATAGTCATATCATGTCTAACACATTCTCGAATTCTCCCCATCTCTTCTTCGCCCTGCCTCTCCTTCTAACTCCGCTCACCACCATATTCTCGCACCTATGCACTGGTGCCTCCTAGCCTCTCCTCATGACATGCCCAGACCATCGCAGCCTGGACCATAGTCATATCATGTCTAACACATTCTCGTATTCTCCCCATCCCTTCTTCGCCCTCCCTCTCCTTCTAACTCCGCTCACCACCATATTCTCGCACCTATGCACTGGTGCCTCTTAGCCTCTCTTCATGACATGCCCAAACCATCGTAGCCTGGACTCTCATAGCTTATCTACGAGAAGGGCCACTCCCAACATTAGTCTAACCACCTCATTTCTAATTATGTCTAGCCTGGTCAGACCGCACATCCAGCGCATAATCCGCATCTCTGCATCTGCTAACTTCTGTTCATGGGCCTTCTTAACTAGCCAATATTCTACTCCATACAGCATCGCTGGTCGGATTGTAGTTTTTTAAAACTTCCCTTTGAGTTTAAGCGGAATCTTCTTGTCACACAGTACCTCATAAACGCCCCTCCACTTCAGCCACCCCGCTGAGATACGATGAGTGACATCATCGTCGATCTCCCATTGTATTACAAGTACGACCCGAAGTACTTGAAGTGCTCAACTATAGAATACCATCTCACCCAATACAAATTTTATTGATATTTAATTCAAATTTAATTATTATTTATTTATTTTTTAATATATTGAAATTGCAAAATATTTCAGGTCCAACCCAGATTTTACCGGGTTTTTGAGTTCTGTGTGACTCTGTTTTTTCGAATTGTTTTTCAGCTCAATTTCCGGTCAGGTAAATTTCTACGAGGTCTAGTAGTCCAATTCGATTAATGAAAAATTTATTTTTTTTTTTTTTTTGAGATCGTTTTTTTTTTTGACAAAGGATTTATTGAGTCTTCGCCCAAATAAAGGTTCTTAAAAAAAATTATTACGGGTCAACCCCCACTTTCCAATATATTCCCGAACTACCGCCCACATCAACACATGAAACGGTCCCATGACGGAAGTATAAGTCGCCACCAGCAATGGCGACTTTATACATGAAAAGTCGCCATCAGTGATGGCGACTTTATTGTTTCTTGTAATTGAAAAAAAAAACAGAAAAAAGAGGCAAAGTCGACATCATGATGTATCATGATCATGATACATTTAGTGGCGACATTGCCTTATTCATTTTTTTTTAATTTTTCTTTTTAAAAAGTTTAAGTCGCCACTATCTTCGGTAAAGTCGTCATGGGCCGTGACGACTTAGTGTTTTCGTAACGGTACCGTTTAACCTGCTGATATAGACGATAGTTTGCGAAATAGTTGAAAACTAGGGGTGGAGTCGAAATTGATTTTTTTAAGGATCATTGGTGGAAAAAGACTCGGATTTATTTGTTGGTCAAAAGAAAAACACAATTCAGCTCGCACACACACAAAAAATAAATAAAAAAGTAATAAATTGACCACTATCCAACCCACTCCTCCACCGTCCCCTCTTATACTTTCCGTTCTCTTTCTCATCTCCATCCACCATTCCACCCCACCCCATCCCGCTGCACTCCACTCTCTCTCATCCCCTCTCCGTTTCCCCAAAAACCAAAAAGATGATGAGCATAGAAGAATCAAGCGCTCTCTTCACACTACTAAGCTCAGACCAACGTCCTTTCGATGAACTCATGTCCGATTTCTCCTCTTCATTCCCTTCCTCTCTCCACTTCCGTATTTGCTCTGCTCTCTCCACTCTCCTCCAGGTCATCACCCCCCTTACCCATTCTTTTTTTTTAAAATTATTACTTTTCCCGTTTTATTTTTACTTTTTTTCATTTTAGGGTTTGCATTTTCATTTTCCTTTTTTATTATTTATTTTCTCTTGTGGTTGTGATTTTAGTATCTGTGATTTGAAGCTAGGGGCATTTTAGTCAGTCTGCTTCAAATTCTCTGTATTTTTTTTATTTAGTGTTTTTTTTACTGTTGATAGTAGATTCAATTAGTCCTTTGGTTGCTTTATTTTTATATGTTGGCGTGACTTTGTTGAATTTCAGTTCTATAGTTTTCCTTTACTTATTGCTATTGTTTGTAATTGCTCCGTATGGGATTGAATTTGTGTCGCGCTATTTTTTAGTCATATTTGTTTCACACAAGTTCAGGCGTGTTCGTACTAGTGAAGTTGAACAATTGGAGAGTGAAAAAAAGGGAGTTTTAGGCGAAGGAGAAACCTCGAAACTCAAATTGTGAACATTTAATTTGTTGTGAAATGGAGGATCTAGTTGAGCTCTTTTTTTGTTGAATTTTATATAGAAGGGTTAGGGTTTCCGAGGAGTGAAAGGATTGAAATTAGGAAGAGATTAGGGTAATTTTAGATTAGATGAAAGAGATGCCCCCTGAATTTGGACAGAGGGTTGACGTTGAGAGCTTACATAAATGTAGGACTTGGGGCGTGGTTTTGAAATGAGTTTTCAATTTAATTACTTGGAAATACTTCGACAAAACACGGTGATGAAAAAGTATAAACAATGGATATCGATCCGATCATTCAAGAAAGTAATTTGGTAGTAGTTTACTAGATAGAGGAATCGGTTAGTGGAGGTATTTGAAAATGCGATGCAATATGTTGTTGCTCTTGTTGTTTAGGGGTATAAGTGGACTAAGAAGAAGAGAAGAGTAGTTGTATGTTTGTACCAGAGGAGTGAGATTAGTTACCTTCCTATTTAATCAGTTATGAAGTTGAAGACTAATCTAGTCTTTCTGAGGTGGTCTTTACATTATTCGATTTGATGAAATGTTTGTTGTTTATCTTGATTTATTCATGCCGTTTCTGTAGACACATGTTAGTTATCATAATTCTAGTAGTTGCTGCAAAGTTTTTTCCTTTAGGTAAATGGCTACGCATACTAAAGTTGTGGTTTGCTATTGTAGGACAAGGGCATGCTTCTTCCACATCAGCGTTTGTATGCTATTGTTATATTGTATCAGGCCTACGCTTCTCAGCAGCCTTCTCAAAATCCATTTATTTCCCTTCTTATCCTTGTAAGTGAATGCAAGCTTTCTTGCGTTTGATGTACAATTTACTGTACCGCTAACCATACATTTCTGGTATAAGATGTTTGTATATATTTATGATAGAAGTAAGGTTTTACTAGTGGTTGACACGTTGCTCGGTGGTGCTTGTTCCAAATTGTGCATTAGTTTGTCATCTTTGTAGAACCTTTTGAAAGATTTGTTTCTGTTTGAGACTGCTATTGCTCTGTAGAGCGCATCAGCCTCTATCCTGGAATGTGTTCAGCTTTCGATCAGCCAAGTTTTTATTTTTTCTTTTTCGCTAAGCGTTTTTTGCCTTTTTCAATTCATATAGCAACGGGTTCCCCTAGTAGTTTGTAGAAAACATTTTCTTCTGTCAAGGTTTAATAAGGACCCCTATTAGTGAGTGATTTCCCTGGCAAGATTGGGTACTGGTGTAGTATGTTACGAGGACAGCTTGTCCTCCCTCATTAATGAAATCTTTGTTATGTAAAAATATAATGTTGCCTAACCCTGAGTGGGTAGCTCAGTTAGTAAGACTTCTGAGATTTCTTCCGGAGGCCCAAAGTTCGAGTCTCCTCACCTCAGGGCCACCGGAAGTTTTACTGGTCGTTAACTTCAGGGCCCATGGGATTAGTTAGGCAAAGCCGAGATGATGACTCCTAGTTTGTTCAACCTGTTCAACCTATTGTACTTGCTGAAGGATATCTTTGGTTTGGATAATTCTTCTTTAAAACCTCATTTTAAGAAAGGGCATTGGTGAGCAAACTGGAAGCTGTGATCCAATTTCTCCAACTTATCAGAAAGTTCGATAATCTATGTGTGGAAGAGTGAAGGCATGAGAATAGGATGCTCTAGTGTTGACTTGCTGAGGTACCTGGGCCTCAGCTATTTTGCAATTTTCTGGTGCATTTAACTCCTACCAACTGTTTTAAAATCCTAGAGTGCTACTTTGTGTTAAAAGGGTGCAGTATAAATGTTATAGCCTGATAAACTGTGAGCAGAAGTTCCCATGAAAGTACTGGAAGTAAATTTTTTTGGCAAGTGATATTTCGGAATGTTGCCATGGAGCTTATAATAGAAGTACTGAGCTCCATGAAAGTTATTGGAATTTCTCTGTTGCAATCATTGACCAGTAACAAAATTCTTTTGAGTGAATTATTGATAACTAGAGGCAGGGATTCTATTGGTTTTGTTGAGTCCTTAATTGGTCATTTTGTTATAGGATATCAATCTTGGGGTTTTATATGACCAAAAGTATATAGACATGTGACAGTCATGGACTCATGGAAAAGTTATGACTCATTGTTTGTGAGAAGAGGTCACCGTTGGTATGACATCTGTGGCAGTACTGGGGTTGGAACTGCATTCTCCTGGAGATTCGAATTACCCAATAATAAAGGTATTTGGTTGATGAGATGATGATTAGTAAATTTTTTCTTCCTATTTCTAGAGAATCCATGTCCAAATCAATTTTACTTCAATTAGAGACCAACAGCTTACTGATGTTACCTGTCTCTGTCTAGGAGATGATGTTTTTGGAAGTGAAATAGTAGTGCGTGTATTGGTAGAGAGCTTTCATTTGCATTAATAGGGTTCCAATGGGAAGGCGAGTTTTGTCTAATTGTCTGCTAAAGAGCTTTCTACCCTGGAAGAATGAAAGGTTTGCTTGGTCACCTGAGGATGCTATAAATAATGTCCGTATATGTATGTGTCTTACCTGAACTACTAATTTTTAAGACCTTGTACTTTTCAAATGTATTTGGCTTTCCATGTTGCATATAAGATCTTTTTTACCTCGATTATGCAAGATTTAAGGTTGACTTATTGTAACATAAAGGTTCTAGTGTTCTACCAGGCCCTTTCTATTGAAAAGATAAAATTGGCGTTTGATAAGTATGATAACTTCTCATTAGTTCGAACATGATTCATGTAACTTTGACTTTGAACTCAAATCCCACCCATGTGCCTGTAACTCATGGCGAAATATCAACTTTGGACAGAATGCTTCTCAATGCATCTTGGAGTTCCTTGGTAGTTGGTAATCTGATTGACCTATGATCTATCTTTAGTGTGTGATGAGGAGTTCAGGATACCAAGGGGGTGCACTTGTTCATATGGTGGGAAATTTTCTCAAGCTCTCATGGATGAGTTTCTTTACCAATTCTGACTGTAACAGATGATCCTCAAATTGAGGCACTTGGCTTCAACTATCTAAAGTGACAAATGAACTGGTCCATGTTCTTTTGGATTATGTTCCTCTCTTCTCTACTTCTCTTGCTTTGCGCATGATGATTGGAGGCAATGAATGCTTGACATTGTCAAAAAAATTGCATGATACATCATCTGTTCTTTAGATTAAGCCATCGCTTTTATTCTATGTATCAACCCTTTCCCTGAAGGCCGAAGTTCTGGGTGTTCCTTGAGGGTATGCTATTCGCTAATACAAAACGTCGTTGAGTTGTTTTTGGTTCACGATATCGATGCTTATATTGAATGGTTCTTGGACCAAAGTTTTTCTGGTATTTTACACAGCATTTTAAGTTTGTTATCGTCAACATTTAAGTGCAGTACTTAAGAGGGAGAAGACCTTTTTTTATTTAATTTTTTTGATATAAGGGAGTGAGAATGAAACTAGCCAGTTGAATAAAGAAATGCCTACTGGATGAGAGATTCTTCATATGACCACGAGTCAGTGGTTCAGTTCCTAGTGGCCTTGGAGCTGGATGGATAATATGTCCGCCATTTCAAGAGTAATTTAGAATATTTCCTCTGGATTTTCGTATTTGAGTAACACTGTTGGCTGAAATGCTCCAACTCTACTACAAAAAAAGACTAATATTTCTCTTGCTATCCAAGACCTTCAGATGGCACAACAATCCTCCAGTCCCAAATAGAGTTTCCCTCATTGGTATTTGAGCAGTTCGAGCCTGATTTCGAAATTGTTTTGTATTAAGTTGACTACTGTGTTGGTTTCCTGCTTTCCTGTTGAATGATTTGACCTGTAGTGTTATGTAATTGATGCAGATTGCATCTGATGAAGAAGGAATGAAGCATGAGAGAGCACTTGTTCTCCAGTTGTTGGGTTCATCTGCCGGTGGGAGCAACAATGAGGTTACCTCTTAATGCTTTCCTTGGGTCATCCCAGTTAATGTTACAGATCCAGAATCATCTTTCATTACTTTTTTTTTTTTATTTTGTAACTATCAGTTTTTAAGCGAATTTTATATAGTAACTAAATGTGGCAGTCCAGGAACATTTGTGGATGTATCTGTGGGTGAAATCTGTTTTTATTGAAGTTTATAAAAAAAATCAAGTGTTTGATGTCTTCTTGTTGGTGCCGTGATCTTTTCTGTGATGTTTGTGTCTCTTCTGTTTTTAACTTTGTGATTATTTTGTCTGCAGGTTCTAAAACAGTCCGCTGTTGATTATATTAAAGGGTTTGATCCTTCATCACATGTAAGTTTGCAGGAGCTCTATGTGGTTGGTATACCCATTTGAGTGGGTGTGGCATTTTCAATGTTAAATTCTTTTCTTCTTTGTTGATTATATAGCTTATCCGCTCCTCTACCGTTCAGGCTTTTCCATCTAGGGAACAGTTGCAAGAGCAATTCTGCAGTAAAGTTAGTTTTGAGCCGTACAAAAGCTTATTTAAGGATTCTGCCGTTAAAAATGTGATACCGGATCCTGACGTGCCTCCTAAATGTGATGTGATGTCCACAGAGTATGGCTTCTTACATCTTATGTGATTATTATGATGATCTCAATGCTTTGTATATATTTTCCAATTTGGTGGTGAACTCTCTTCTTGCATGGTTATCCTTGTGTTCTTTTTCAGATTTGACCTTGTCCCTGGGGCCAAATCCAAAATTGGATCTGGCAATAGAGATGAAACAATAACAGATTTGTTACAAAGCTTGTCCTTGTCCGTCGAGGGCCTAGGGCCTAAGTGGGTCAGGCCTCTTCCACCTAGGCTTCCTGTTCAAGAAATGGAGGTTGGAGTCTTTGCTGTTAAATATTGTTGAATGTTGATTTCATAGGATTTATTTACTTATCGAAGTTGACATGATTAAGGTGTTTACAGTTGGTTTGGCTCAACCCTGACAATAACCATGAACTTTTATGGGATTCTGGCATGTGTGCTGATACGAGTAGAGGGGCTGCTGTTCGGGATCTGATTGCAAAGGCTTTGAAAGGTCCACTTGCTCCGGCACAACAAGAGGTGCTTGTCTGCTTTCCCTTTCTATATAGGTTTAGCAAATCACATTTTTTCCCTCTTACCTTTTGCTTTCATTCAGACTATCTGCACTTTCTTTAGTTTTTCTCCTCAAAGTACTTAGTTGTCCATGTTTTGAAATAATTCTTGTTCACTAATTACTTAGGTAATACAGTTAGTTTAATGTATCAATTTTCAGTCTCTATGCGATAGAAACTTCTCTGTTGTCAGAAGAAAATTTTGGTTATACAACTTTCGCCATTGCTTCCAGAGTCAGGGTCTCAGGTGACTGTATTTATTTTGTGTGACCCCTGACTAGCTATGTGTCTGATTCTGAAAGAGCCATACGAATGGTTCTGAACATATTCTTTAACAAATTAAAGTGCTGGATATAATGAATTTATTGATATGATGGTGTGAATTGTATGCTGCAAAGGATGTGCTGTTTTGTTATTTAACTTTCAACTCCGTTATTTGCAAATGGAGAGTTGTCGGTTGTATGCAGTGAAACAATAAGCAGAAATGATGTTGCTGATGAACTGCTATTTCAAATTGATTAATGATTTCTATTGCAAGTGCTGGTTCCCATATGAAGTAACCATATTAAAATCTCACATGATGCTAGTGCTGTGAGCTACTTAATGATTGACCTAATTAGTTAAATCTTCATGAATGATGCATGTGAGGCACAATGGAAGCCTTACATAATGGCACAGAGTCTTGGAGATACTTACCAGTTTGTCAAGAAACTTCAAGTTGATAGATTTTTATTCATTCAATTCGAGGCTCAAGAGTCGAGTTGTAAATATAAAATGATAATCTTTAAATGAATATCTGAGATCCCTTCTGTATGTACATTATATATCTTTGTGTATTCTATAAGTCAAGGTATTGGTTTAGTACCTTAGGCATGATATTTGGAGTAGGATGTAAAGATAGTCTTCATAATCATAGCTCATAAGGCTTATAGACTTTGTTTTCCACGATAGGTCTGAAACGCTGTCTCCTTGTAAGCTTATATATAAATGAATTTCATTTATTCTTGTGAGTAAAGCAGTTTGAGCTCCCTTCTTCCACATGGCTTATCTTCATAGCAGCACACATAATGTTGCCAGAGCCCTGGGTGTTTTGTCTGAATTTTAGGTCTGTGTTTATGAGATATTCTCTAATTCTGAGCGTTTCTGTCTTTTCCTTTTAGCAAGTTCTGGTACAGTTGACAAACGATCCAAAGTTAGTTTATCACTGCGGATTGACACCCAGAAAGCTCCCGGTAATTGAACTTGCTCATTGTTTCATAATTAATGTTGTTTAATTTGACTTGATGCTAATTGTAGCGTACACATGTTGCTTCAGGATTTGGTGGAAAACAATCCTCTCATTGCAGTTGAAGTCCTAATTAAATTGATGAATTCAGCTGAAATTTCTGAGTACATTTCTGCAGTCTCTATATTATCACTTAATCTTTTACATGCTTTTCTGATTTCATTTCATGATTTGCCAAGCTTTATTTTTTTCCACTAAGCTGTTTTTTTTTGGCAAAATGCAGTTACTTCACAGTTCTCGTCAATATGGAGATGAGTCTACATTCTATGGAAGTTGTAAACAGGCTTACAACTGCAGTCGACCTACCCACGGAATTCGTGCATATGTACATAACGAACTGCATATCGTCTTGTGAGAATATCAAGGTATATTCCTTTACCCTTTTCTATGTTTTTCTGTGTAACATTCTTTGTGCTTGGGAGTAATTGTCATTGAGAGTAATTGTGCTTGACAACCATTGTGAGGATGCTGCTATACGGGCTTGAGGTTATGAGAATTTATTCTGGGTGAGGCTCATCTGAGACACTACAGTAGATGTGGGATATATTTTGGGAATGAGAGACTTAGGTTTTATCCCCTATTAAGAAAGCAATTTGGTAGACGTGATGCTTCTCTCTATAAGTTATCTCCGTATATGTTAAATAGTACCTCACTTATACTAGGTGAATGATGTAAAATGGTGAGTATAGGACTCGCTTACAGGCTAAATATATGAATTTTTTTTAGTTAATCAGCTGGTTTCTCAAGGGTCCATAAGTATGGGAATAGCACCTGGTATGATGGTTAGGGAGGACTGTCACCTCGGTATTAGTTAATCAGCTGATTTCCTTGAAACAATTTTGACATAGAAAGTTATGTGAATGTTGCTTTTGATCCAAAAACTTCTTATTTAGAGCTAATTTATTCAACACATTCGTCTCTACCGGTTTAAGGGAAGTTACTGCCATTGTTTGACCATTGTCTCACTCTGTATTTGGATTACTATATCAGGCAGAGTTTGGTAGTATTTAATTATTCGAGTTTGGTAGTACCTTCCAGTGCTTCTTATTTTTAGTGAAGTTATTGGAAGTCATTACTCCAAACCTCTCTGTTTTCTTAAACAGGGGTAAGGTTGCGTACAACCTAACCCTAAGCACCCCCATTGGATAGGGATTTACACTCGGTTGTTGTTGTGGTTGTGCGATAGATCGTTCATTGGAGGCTGGACAGGCTGTAATATGTTGTGCGATATATCGCTCATGCGTATGGGAATGACATGATCGTTATTTGAGCTCCTGCATTCACGACCATATGTAGTCTCCTAAACACAAAAAGAACTATTTGTACATGTGTTTGTATGCAAGATCATTGATATGTGCCTATACCTTAGGACCTTGCGTCAGTGGAGGTTGGAGAAGCTTTAATATGTTGTTAGTTTATATAGAACTTGTTTTGGAGAGTCTAAACACCATCCTCTCTGTTGGAGGGTTTTTTATAATCAGGACTTGGGAGGCTTTTTAGCATTGTGCACTATTTCATGCTACCCTTGCATCTCAAGATGTGCATACCATTTCTGTTTGATGTTGGTGCAATGTGACCTAGAGTTATTAGGAGCGGGTATGGGTTGGAGGGCAATGGATGGAATACACAACAACCGCCTTCGGTAACTCGCTCATCCCCACTCATCCTCATGGATTTTTTTTTGGCTTGCTCTCGCAATTGTTCCATCCTTGGGTCACCTACAAGTTAGGAAATGGCTACGGTGTGCGGTTTCGGGAGGATGCTTAGGGAGGGTGCTCCTTTTTATATTCACTTTCCACATATTTATATTATTTTTTGTCATCAAAATGCGCCGGTGTTTCCGTTCCATGCAAGAGATGGTGGAGGTTGGAATCTTCATCTTCGTAGGCATCCTAATGAGTGGGAAATTAGGAGCTAGCTGGTTTGCTGTCAGTTGTGGAGAATGCCCAATTGTCTCTTATGGAGGATAGTCGTTTATGGATTTCCATGCAAGAGATGGTGGATGGTGGAGGTTGGAATCTTCATCGTCGTAGGCATCCTAATGGGCGGGAAATTGAGGAGCTAGCTGGTTTGCTTTCACTTGTGGAGAATGCCCAATTATCTCTTGTGGAGGATAGTTGTTTATGGATTTGGGATTCTTCTGGTGTTTTTACTTGTTTTTACATGCAGTTCTTTTTGACTTGCATTAGTCGCATTAGTGGTACGATTACCGACACATTCCCCGCTATGAATTATGGGTGGAAGTCTAAAGCTCCTCTAAAGGTGCGTGGCTTTTGTTGGACTATAGTCTAGAAGCGCATTAACACTAATGATATGGCAACAACGTAGACGGAGATCTTCATTTTCCCCGGAATTTTGCATCAAGTATAGGAGATGTAATGAAACTAGACCACATTTATTTCTTCATTGTGAGGTGGCTCTTGCTCTTTGGTATAATCTCTTACAAGTAGGAGGAAGGTTTGGGTTTCCCCGCGAGTAGTGGAAGACTTTTTGAGGATTGAGTATATTGGGTTTGGGAGAGTAATGGCGGTGTGCTATCCTTGCAATCTTTTGGTGTATTTGGCTGGAGCGTAATAGTCGGGTTTTTGACAAGGGCTCTCACTCCGAAGATATTATTTTGGTGAGGGTGGAATTCTTAGCCTCCTTGTGGGCGAAGTCGGGCGGGGCTTTTAAGAATTATCCCTTTCATTTATACAACTTAATTGGCACTTTTTGTAATTTTTAACTCTTAATTTTTAAGTGAGTTTAGAGGACATCTTGTCCTTGGCTGCTCTTTTTTACATTTGATTTATAAATTTATTTTTGCTATCCTTGCAATCTTATGGTGCATTTGGCTGGAGCGTAATAGGCACGACAATGATAAGGGCTTTCGTCTCTGGAATTCATTTTGGGGAGGGTGGAATTTTTAGCTTCTTTGTGGGCAAGAATATCCGCTTTCAATTGTACAACGCAATTGGTGCTCTTTGTAACTCCACTGAGCTTAGAGGACATCTTGTCCTTTAGAGGCTCATTTGACACTTGTTTTATAAAATTTATTTTTCTATTAAAAAAAAAAAGATATATATCAAAAGAAGGGGGTAGAAAAAGAGTAGAAGGTTGTCACTCACTGTCTGAAGGCCCTTTGGTTTTCTTCATGCCCCAGTCCCTCTCTTTAGGCGTAACCCCTGCTTCTTCAAATTCTATTGCCATTGACATTCTTCAAGGTACTAGATGTTTGCTAGTATGTAATGTGTTATATGCTTGTTACTTTTATCAGGTGTGCCTTTGCTGGTGTTTTTATTTCTTGTATGTATCAAGTGATCTTTTTGCAGATGCATGTGCTAATTTATTGTAGAGCACATTTTTTAAGGAATGTTTAGCTTTTGTTTTGGCACCTCTTGTAAA
>ONZK01001225.1:18257-34780 GCA_900322385.1 Pharnaceum exiguum | reverse complement strand
GGGGGGGGGGGGGGGGGGGGGGGGGAATAGTACGTGTGTGAATTTACTAGCACAGGTATATGGATGGAAACATTAGATTTCTTGTGGCTGATATTCGTCTTGAAATAGTGGAGAGTCAAGGATCTTACAATTGGAAATATTTGGCCTGTGCCTTTCTTATGCTCCTTTGATACGTATGAGGTTGAAATTGAATCATGGACTTTGTTGAGTTCAAGACGAAGGACTTACATTATCTCAGCT
This sequence comes from Pharnaceum exiguum, assembly GCA_900322385.1. Taxonomy (NCBI): domain Eukaryota; kingdom Viridiplantae; phylum Streptophyta; class Magnoliopsida; order Caryophyllales; family Molluginaceae; genus Pharnaceum; species Pharnaceum exiguum. The sequence goes on along the minus strand of ONZK01001225.1, from coordinate 34,540 downwards.
GCCTTGATGTGCTTCTCTTGTTTGATCACTTTTTATTGTATTTGCTCTACTTTGTTAGACATTTATGAGATCCATTACTTCCATTGTGAGACTTGGAAGTTTCTGTGTCTGTTTGCTGCCTTTTCTGATCCAGAATTTTGTATTTTTGTTTTACTTCTTTGTAGGATGAGTGCTGTTGCCTACCTAGCGAGCTATCTATCCCGTGCAAGGTTTCTTTCAACATCCTTTGTCACAGACATGTTGACAAGGTAAATCGAGATTTGCTGCAGGTTTCTTTGGATTGGAAATGGTGATATGAGTTCTGCATGCTGCATAGCGTGCTTCTGACACCTTTATGTGTAATTGTTGTGGAAGTTTAATTTTCTCATTTCAATTTCAGGATTGTGAAGACCTGTTCTGAGTATGATGGGTTGAGAAATGGAGTTGTGGATCCAAAAGCTCACAGTGTGTTTTATGCTGGATGTCAGGTAAAATATCTTGGGATATGTCTTTGCTGTACCCCTCTCTTGTCTCATGGACCCATGTTTCTGTCCTGAAGTCTTGTCTTATTAAGTTGTATGTTGAGCAACTACAGTTTGAGACAATGCTTGGGGCATTCTGTATATCATTTGGATTGAGCGTTCTTTATATTGATTTATCTGTTTCACCTATTTGGTCTGTGATCGATTGATGATTTGTTGGATATGAAGTATTTTGAAAGTTCATTTAGTTGGTATTTTCGGTATCGATCTGAGCACTCGTGGATCTCCGCTCGAGTTCAAGCGATTGACCGTCTAATATCTGACATGAATACCTTCATGTTAAGTGTTAATCTGGCAGTTTTGCATGTTGCAGGCGACCATGTATATACTATGCTTCCATATGAGGTTGATCTTGGATGTTCCTCATCTAAAAGCACAAATCTCCTCTCTGCCCATAGCACAAATCTTGAAGAACCCTCTACATCCATTGAAGGTCTGTTACTCAGTGACAAATTATGCTTATTTTATGTTGAGATGGATTGCAAATTTGCAGCATTTGGTACTTAAAATTTTGTACATGTTATGTCATGTCAGGTTTGCCTACCCTCAATAGTTGAGGAGTTTCATCAGCAAGCGAAATCAGCCAACTTACTTGATGTAAGAGGGGTCCCTGTATTCCATGATATTCTAGAGTCTGAACTTTCTATGGCTTTTGGAGGCGTTGAAAGACTTGACATGTTCTTCCCGTTTGACCCATGCTTGTTGCGAAAAAGTGATAGGTATCTTTCTGCTTTAATTATGTAAAATGTGTGTTGGCTGGATGTGTTTTGTGTGTTTTGCAAGATTGCTTTGATGTTCTGTTTCTAATCCGCCTTTAAATTACTTCTTTTTTTTCAAGTAAAGTCACCTATCAATGATCATAGGACATCTGCTATGTATTTTTACGAAATTTGAAGTTAGTTTATGGAAATTTGTTGACAAATGTATCAATACTTTCTGGAAGTCAGTTGGAAACGTCCTATTTGTAAAGGTGTTTTTTTCTGATTGAAAGCCTCGTGTTGGGAGAATTCTTTTCAGAGTATGAGTTGTCTGAATGAGAGAAGACTGAGGCTGCATATGCCGGGTGGAGTGAAAAAGAACTACTTTTTACCAGGCTAGCTTTTTTTGGTTGTTCATTCATGTATGGTCGCTCCTTTTGAGTTCCCTCCGACACTGTCTAGTTCTCCTCCCTCTCTTTTATTTTTGGTCACGGCCACACTCCATAAAGTTTTATGGGTCTATGCTATCTTGTTATTGTGTGATTGCTGTATCTGTGAAGGCCAGGTCCTTTTGGTTCCTTTTTGTAAATAACAATAAATCTACAGCCAAGATGGTAATTAATTGCGTTATTTTATGTACAGTTATATTCGGCCGAATTTTGTGTACTGGTCAATGGTTAAAAAAACGTACGAGCCTGAAGATGAAGATAGCAGTGATGACGAGATTGAGGTTTTCTACCCTGACACGAATAGACCAGGTTCGCCTGATGCGGGAACAACAGGAATGCTTGAAGAGGATGAGTATCTCGATGAATTTAATGATTCATTGAACAAAATGTCCATTACACCAAAGGATTCTTTACTGCAGAAATTTGGTGGTAGATTAAACGCCCCTATGCAAATGCCTTCTAGACTCAGACCCTCAACAAGTCCAGAATCCCTGTAGTTCGCGGTAACTGTTGATGTAGTAATTTTTTGATCCCCTGAAGTCGATGTGGTCGTGTGCCTGTTACTATATGACCAAAGATACTTCAGAAGGAGCAGAACTGTACTTCAGCATATGGGAGCTCATCTTTGTTGAGGCTCTATTCAGAATGCAGATAGTGTGAGCTAGAGTTTCGTAGTCTTCCTTGTCTTTCTGCTTTGGTTCCCAGTTAAATCCAATTTTGTCATCTTTTAGTTTTTTTTTTTTTGTATTTTGTTTTTGTATTCAGTAGGCTTGTAGTAGTCCCACCACAGCCTCCTGCATTGGGAAAACATTATTGTAATTCTAATTTACCAGTAACTGCTTTAAAGCCCTCTTTTGTACGAGTTTAAGGGAATAGAAGTGTCTATATTCTGATAAGGCATGTGCTTGCAGTGTTGCTTATAGAATGTGGTAGAAATTTAGATGTATTTCAGCTGTGCTCAATGTTCTAGAATTCTTTACACTGCGGAAGGTAGTTGGCAGAGAATTGTTGCGTTTATGTCTTTCTTTCCTGGGTGGGATGTACCATCCTTATCTGACCACAGATTTTAACGGAGTGTGGACTATATTATATTAGCACTTTGGTCTGAGGGCCAAAAGCATGGCATGATTAGTTTAATCTTTGATTTCGAAGCTGTTACTAACGTTGGTGCGACATGTTTGCATGGTTATATATTTTTGAAAAGGTTCATGCGGAGAGTAAGATTTGAATTGGCAGACTCAGATGGCAATTCATTGAGTTATTTTCCAATTATATTTCCAGCGTTTAGTGTGTGATCAAGCAGCATTGTCGGTATATATCTGACCCATCTTGACTCTCTACTATTGCTCTTGTAGTCTGTAATGCCAGTGGTTCATATGTGATTCCCTTTTATAAGGCTTGATATGTCGCAGTTGGAGTACTTGCCTAGCTGCAATAAAAGAAGGAAAAGATCGTCTGCTGATCAAAGGGTGTTCAGGTTCAAATCTTTCTGTGAACCAGGGTATCCTGCAGAATTTGATGGACCTTTTTGGAAGAATGTCAAAGCACTCCTTGAATTGGGACATATGGAGAGTCACTTAAGTACCAATGGTCTGGTAAGCTGGTCCTTTCAGCTTGAAGTCCACCGACACCGGCCTGAACACCGTGTGTTTCTCTTCATTATTGAGGAGCCAATTGAAAGTTCAATCTACCGTTACTGCAGACATTGTCGTTATATAGGTACATTGTTCTGGACTCAACATGCATTTTGTGAATTGCAAGTGCTTGTTAGCAGTTGTAGAGTAATAGTTTGGCTAAACCTTTCTTATGAATATGGCAGTATAGCATTTTACAGTGCATTGTGGCATGAGGTACTAGTGAATACTTTTGCATAATGATACAGATAATTGACCTATCTGCACCAGTTGGCCAGAAGGTGTTGTCTTTCTCATTCCTTTATTATAAACTATCATATATCTTACATTGAAGTCTGGTTAGGAAAACATCTCCAGCAAAAGAGAATACAAGTAGCCACTATAAGAACAAGTGAGACAGAAAACTGAGCCACCGTTATCACTGTTTTCAGTTTTTGTGGTCTGTTGGTCTCATAAAGTGCTATTTATTGCTAAAATTCAAATTGCAACAGGATGGGGGCAACATATGATCTGTAACATGAAGTACCACTTCGTAGTGCCTTCCAAGGAAACTGCTGCGTTGGCATCAACTTGTTTAAGTTGCCAGGGTAACTACTGTTATGATGGGTCAGTTCTAGCTGCAAGGTGCAGCTCCAGTTCGAGCAGCTTGGTGGAACTCAAGGGTCACACCTTGCATGGAGTTTTCCACTGCAATGGCTTTGGGCATTTGCTCTGTGTAAACGGACTTGAGACGGGTTCAGACTTAACAGGCCATCAACTCATGGATTTCTGGAATCGTATCTGCACTGGGCTGCGTGCAAGGTAATTAGTAAGCTCAAACTCGAGTAGTTACATAACCCCCGTACTATTATCGAAGGGGCAGATTTATACGACTTTCTTGTCATATTATTGTCCTGCTATAAATCTTAGATTGTCTGTTAGCCGTTTTTGCTCCTTTTCTGCCTTCAAATTACCAGGAAAGTGCTGTGTCTAGGTCAGTGAATATTGCTCTCCATCATCAGGTTGAGGCTTTTCTCGTCTGGAGCTAGTAGTGACATCTTGAGTTCATATACTTGAATTTGACCCATATCTAGCTCTTCAAAAGAGTATTATCTATGTATTAAGCCTAACTCATATTATTGGAACTTTGGCAGAAAAGTGAGCCTGACTGACTTATCGCAGAAGAAGGGTATGGACTTGAGGCTACTTCATGGACTAGCATACGGAGGATCCTGGTTCACTCGTTGGGGATACAAATTTGGGCGCGGAAGCTTTGGTGTCACAGAACTGATGTACCAAAAGTCAATCAAAGCCATTCAAAACATCCCTTTGTGTCTTCTTCTCCATCACTTGAGCCCCTTGGACAACTACCTCCAAATCATATTCTCAAGGTACCAAGCCTTATCCGATCATTCCTTGATCACTCTAGGTGACCTATTCCACTTCATGCTAGAACTCAGATCCCGCCTCCCAAAAGAGGCAAGTCCCACTGACCTGTTCAACCCTGGAATACTTCTAGAGACTTCCTGCCGGTGGTCCCCTAAACGTGTGGAAATGGCTACCAGGGTCATCGTCGAGGCCTTGAAACAGGCAGAACCAAAATGGATTTCAAGGCAAGAAGTCAGAGATGCTGCTAGGGAACATATAGGTGACACAGGCCTTCTGGATTTTGTTCTAAAGTCCCTTGGAAATCATGTTGTTGGAAGATACTTAGTTCGTCGTAGCTTGAACCCGGTAACTAAGGTATTGGAATATTGCCTGGAAGATATCTCAATTAGCCATGATCACGCCCTTATGGTAAGGGAGTCTAAGTCAACCATGATGGTGGTCACCAGGGCTCAACTGGCCAAGGATATTTTGTACTTGTACAAATCCACTTTGTGGGAGCGGAAGCCTGGGCCTACATCCGGGCCAAGTAGCACTGTCTCTATAGCAAGCAGGATAATTCTTGATGGCAAGCATCTGGTGAAAGAAAATGACTTCAGTCAAGAGCTTACGCCTAGGGGAAGATTTGGTGTGGGAAGCCAAGTAGTTGATGTAATTTGCACTTTGTTGCTGAAGAACAAGCAGGTTATGCTTCCTCCTGAGATAATCAAAGTAATTGGAAACATGACCATAGAAGATATGAAGAGGGAAGTTCAGAATTTGTTTAGAGAAATGTATTTCGGAATGAAGGGGTTAATTGTTGAATCTGTAGTAAACTTCGACACTAAAGACACTGACTTTGTTCGCGGAGTTATTGAAGATGGCAAAGATGTACTTCTTGAAGGGCGTATTAATGGTGAACTGAATGGTTTGCTAATGCAAGGATGGAATGTGTGTGACGTTGGCGATTGCCATAATCAAGGTCATGGGTGTGTTGACTGTGCCTGCGGAGCGAAAGAAGATGATGGGGAGAGAATGGTTGCCTGTGATATTTGTGAAGTGTGGCAGCATACTCGTTGTGTTCGAATACCAAATCATGAGGAGGTTCCTCGTATATTTATTTGTGAGCGTTGTGAACAAGAAATTATCTTATCTCCATCGTTGTTGATGTAGTTTCTATCCCTGCATTTTTCATGCTTGTAGCAAATGTGCGCTTAGAAAGACTGTAGTTATCATACAGGCGAAGGTTGTGAAATTATCCAAGTTTTTAAAAGATTGAATTGAACAATACTTTTTGTTTAATTGTTTTAAGACATAATTTTTTGTTGTGAGAGCATATGGCAATCACTGAATCAGTAATTCAGTACTGTGAAGTTCCCCTACACAAACATTCTTTCATATGCCAAGGAATACCTTGATGCATATGACAAACGCCACTATTCCTAGGGAAGCCAGCAACAACTTCAAGAGCGCACTACCTCATGGGAGGTTCCCGTGGAAAGTTGGGTGAAAATGGATGGGAACTACAACGGTAACCCAAGGTCTGGGGGCAGCGGCGAGCACTGAAGGGCCTAAGAAACTAACTCTTGAGATGGACTCAGAAGCACAGTCGGAGCTACGTTTGTGGTACCCGCCTACCCGGTGCACCGGCACCATATGACTTTAGAAGAAAAAAATTTAAACATAGGAAAAAAATACATTGCACTGCATAATGCGCACCAAATAACTACCACAGAAAAAAGAGTTGCTCAATTAGTAGAGATCATACCTCCATAGAGAGTTGCTCTTGAAATTTATGGCAATTAGAAGGTTGTGTGACTCATAACGTAAATTTTTCTTAAATACATAGTGTGCGCCACATGACATCAGTTTCTCACTCTGCCCTGAATCACAAGTTGTTGTGTACTTGTGTGAATAATTCTTTACACGAAAAAAAATAATCAACCTACGAGTATTTCTTAAACAATGATTACCCGATGTATGTATCATTAACATCCTCAATCTGAGTATATATGAAACGGGTTACATTTTATTTTATTTTATTTTTTAGGGTTTTCACTTTTCATATCACAAGACTCAACCCTTTTTGCCAACTTTTGGCATCTCCTTTTCAGCCAAGTACAGTAAAACAGTACACACAATCTCTCCCTCGGGCCTTTCTTAAAATGCCTTTTCTTTCAAGTTTCATTTTCAACACAACACTTTCTTAAACCCTTTTTTCCCTCCTCTGACCTCTCTCCTCTCACAAACAAAAAAAGAAAAAAAAATCAAAAAACAAAATCACCCTCTTCACCTACTAGTCTTAACTGGAAATTGTCACTCTCACTTCACTCTGGGTAATCATCTCTCTCTCTCTTCTCATTTCTTGCTTTGTTATTAATCTTTATTATTTCTTTCTTGTACCCTTTATGTTTTATTGCATCATTTTTAAGAATTTCCCTTTTTTTTTTAATTTTAAATTTTTTTGAGTTGGGTAGGTATAATCTTGGTGGGTTTTTTTCTTTTCCTTTTGTTATTGATAATTAATAAAACAGTTTTAAAAAAAAAGAAATTGTGGGTTATTGTTGGAATATCAAAAAGATTGAATTTTGGCAATGTACCTTGTTTGGAGAGGGCAAAATTAGAAGAGGGTTGTTTTTATTTGATTTGAAAAAGGAAAAATTAAAAGAAAAGCTACAACTTTTATTGTTCTTTTTTTTTAGTTTTCTTAGGTTATGGTGCATTTATGTTAGGTAGCTTGTATATATCATAAAAATTTGTGTGAACCCATTTCATATATGAGACGGGTTCATTAATGACGGAAAAGGTTGTTTAATGACCCTCCGCTGGTCATTAGTGACCCTGTCTCATATATGAAACAGGTTCACACAAATTTTTTGTGTATATATATGCTTCGAAATGGACTTGGTAACAAAATGTAATAGATAATGGCAATTGAAATTTTTATGGACTAAAAAAAATATATATGGTTGGAAATTGATCACTACAGTGCCCTTGAAAGCTAGAATTTTGATGTGTTTGTCAATACAAATAGTAGTTAGGATTAGTAACAAGAATATTTTGAGTCCTTAAGTCATAGAAAGTAATATGTAAAAATCTTACGATTAGGCAAAGGGTGGTGAAATATGATCTCTCATTATTAAAAAAAAGAAGTAAGAGGACAATTTGAAGGTTGTAGACTTGTAGTATCAGAGAAATTTGAGTTAGGCAGTCATGAGATTGTTGAATCATGAAATGATGAAATGGTGATGTATGATAGTTGTTAGTCTGAAATAGGTTTTGTTACTTGTGTTGTTTTATAGGCCTTGTTGTGGTCGGAGATAGCTTTTGTTGGAAGTTGTGAATTTTTTTTGCCTTTCCGGTTTCTTCATGTTTTGTGTGTCATTGGCAGCATTTCATTTACTTGAATGTGTTGTAAGTGTAATTACCATGGAAATGATTTTGGATTTTGTCCTCGTGATGGGGAGGCAGTTATCGAGATTTCTACCCTCCAACGATGTCTCTTATTCCAAATCATCAACCAATAAGTATGGCAGATGAGGATGCATCATCTGGTTCTGGTGAAGAGATGAATATGGCTGACGGAAATCACAAGCGTCAGTCTACAGCCCCATCAAATTCTGGTCGACAAAAGAGAAGTCGCAGAGCGACGGGCAATGCCATAGTGGATGCTATGTTAGAGATAGCAACTGCATCTAAAATGAGAGCCGCTGCCATGATGAAGAATGAAGATCCATTTTCTATAAGCAAATGCATTGAAGTATTGGATGACATGCTGGGTATTGATGAACACGTCTACTTTTTTGCCTTGGATCTGTTTGAGAATCCTACTGCACGAGAGACCTTTATAGCCCTCAGAAAGGAGAGAAGATTGATGTGGTTGCAGGGGAAATGCAAACCATTTTCAAATACCTTGCTGTAGGGTCTTTCATTGTTTGGTGTGGAAGCAAGCGAATAGGACTTGTGTGTGATTGGTTTTCCAACATGGATTAATGGTTCTTGGTCAACTATTTTGTGTTAGTGGTGAACCATTGGTTTAGATATCCTGATTGAGGCTCTTCTTCATTTCCTTCTCCCATGTTGGGTTTCAGCTGTTAACCACTAACCATTGCATTGGTTGCAATCAAGAGTAGTGATTCTAGGTTATGGCCTTGTGGAGTAGTCCTATGTATATTTTTCTTTTTCTTTTGTCTTCTCTTTTGATGGACATGCTTATACATGTGGAATTTAGGATATCAACTATGAAGTAATGAAATGATAATTTCATTGATGGACTATCTTCGCCCTTTTATAAAATCTATTTTGTTATCTATTCTCTATTTTGGTTTGCTTTCGACAGATATCTCAGCGGGCATGGAGGACGCTGATATAGAACTTGATGAGATGGAATTAGTTGCAGCGGCAGTTGGGCTCTTCTATTATGATAGCATAAATAAACAGCCTCCAGGTCCTCCGCGTAGCCTGTCACCTAGTAAGATCCATTATATGACTGAATTACTGGCAGGCCCAGAGGATGCATGCCGTGAAATGCTTAGAATGGATAGAAGTGTTTTCCACAAGCTATGTGGCATTCTTCGACAAAGAGTCTTATTGCGAGACACGGCTGGCGTTTCAATTGAAGAGCAAGTGGCAATATTTTTGAATATTATAGGACACAATGAGCGCAATCGAGTTATACAAGATAGGTTTCAGCATTCTGGGGAAACCATTAGCCGTCATTTTAACAATGTCTTGAAGGCTATCAAGTCACTGTCTCGTGAGTTCCTACAGCAACCATCAGCTGATACACCTGTTCATATACTTGGGAACAAGAGATTCGATCCGTTTTTCAAGGTGTGCATCAGATTGATGCTCCATTATCTCAAATCTTATATGCCAACCATTGGTTAATCAACTTTTTTTTGACTTCAGGATTGCATTGGAGTTATAGATGGAATGAAAGTGCCTGCCCAAGTGCCTGCTAAAGATCGACCTCGTTTCCGTAACAAGAAAGGTCATCTATCACAGAATGTGTTAGCAGCTTGTACTTTTGATCTGCAGTTTATATTTATATATCCTGGCTGGGAAGGTTCAGCTTCAGATGCTCGTGTGCTGCAAGCGGTACTTGATGATCCTGATCAGAATTTTCCTCCCATCCCGGAAGGTGGTTTCCTGACGTGTTGTAGGTGACAGCAACCTTCCTGCTATATATTGCTGTCCCATGTTGATTCTTTGAAAATTGTGGGATGCAGGTAAATATTATCTCGTTGACACGGGCTATCTGAACACGGAAGGGTTTATATCTCCATTTCAAGGGGTGCGCTGCTCCATGAATGCATACAAGGGTGCTAACCGAATGCCGAGAAATGTTCAAGAGCTATTCAACCATAGACATGCATGCCTGAGGCATGCTATTCTGAGAACTTTTCATGTTCTGAAAGAACGGTTTCCTATTCTTAAACTTGCCCCTCAGTATGCATTTCATGTTCAAAGAGATGTTGTCATAGCAGCAGGTGTCATCCACAACTTTATCAGGCAAGAGGATAGCAATGATTGGCTGTTTTCTGTTGTTGATGAGCAGATAATGGAAGAAAGCCAAGATTTTGAGGATCTCCAACTGCCAGATATGTTATCGGGGTCTCCATTGAATGAGCAGATGGGTATGTTGTTGAGAGACTCAATCGCAACATCTATGTGGAACGATTTCTTGAATGAGTGGATTGAGTGGTGAATCACTCTGTTCCAACTTCCAAGCCACCTATGACTGTGAGAGGCATTTAAGAATAGTTCTGATTAATTATTTGACATTAGCCAGAAGTTATGTACATAGTGATTGTGCTCTCAGTCTGAGGTGAACACATACAACTAACCTGCCTCTTGCAATTTTTGATTACTTCTTCCATTTTGATGAGACAGAGGGAGAGTTATAAATTGTAGACCCGGCAGAAATTTACCCGACCCGGTATGACCCGAAAAACCGACCCGAAAAAACTGGGTCATGAACACGAAAAATTTGACCGAACCCGAAAAAACCGGAAAAATCTGGGTTGAACCCGAAACCGACCAAAACGACCCGTTTAATAAATGTATATTTTACAATTTTAATTTATTAAAATATAATAAAATAATAATATTTTTTAAAAAAATATTGAAAAAATGTTTAAATATTGATAAAATAATATTTTTATCGAACAAAACAAAATGTGCAAACCCGTTGGGTCAAACCCGACCCGAAAAGTACAAACCGAAAATGACCGAACCCGAAAATAAACCGAACCCGAAACCCGACTGACCGACCCGATTGCCAGGTCTAGTTATAATGCAGGGAGTCAAGGACTCTACAGTCTGATGTATATATATGTTTCTGCTGGCTGTGACCTGTGACTCTGTGAGCCTGTGACTTCCCTTAGAGGCGTTTTTTTATATCGTCAAAACAAAAAAGGAGCAGAGCCTGTTACTTTGTGGACTGGTTATAGACTTTTAGTTGACGAGTAAACGAGTACAGGGAGAGTTGTGTACAATTAAAGCGATGATTTGGCGTACCAAAATAAATTGGCCAGAATCACAAGAATGACAAGATGGCGAGAGATATGTACAGGTTCAAAGGTAAAAACAATATGGTCTATTGGAGGTAAAAAAAACTTTCAATAGCCACGTAAATCCGACTTGCTCATTGCATCAGATGTACACACAACTTTTCTTCTGGGTACATGATGTACTCTGGATTTTGGGACCAACTGTGCAACATAACCAACTGTCTCTTTCACAAAAACAACCGAGGGTAAATCTCCATTCAATGGGGGTGCTCGGAGCAACCAACTATCTCTGCTCTTGAGGATATTTCAGTAGGATACTATCATACTAAGATGTCAACCCGGCTCCTACAGACAGAATCAGATAATCACTCATAGGATTGTACTCTGAAGCCTCTCAAGAAGTGTTGGGAATTGGGATATCTTTGAGCTGATTTGAGTCCCCTAATTACTATCGGAGTATCAGAAATCTGCCACCTACGCATGTCACCATTTTTCCAGTTGGTGTCAAGAGTACTACTCAGCAGGAGTCTGGAGCAAAAATGCATTTCTTTTGTCAGAAACTCAGAATCATACTACCTTAACTTGATAAGTGACGCAATCCGACAAACTATAGTGCCATTGTATGGGAGTCGACCTTTCTAGACTTATAGTTATAACCTAGGAAATATGAGATAGGCAACATAATAGCTTGCTCCAAAATCATACAACTTCTATTACGTTATAATAAGAGAGACGAAAATCAAAATTCAGAACCTGCACATTTTGTTAAATAAAATAAGTGGAAAGAACTTTACATCAGACGAGTGCATAATCGGATCCATGTCAAAGAACTCACAGACAATGGAAAAACGAAAAACATGAGAACCACCATCACAAATAAGTGATAACACCAAAACTCTGCAAGCCTACTAGATAACACCTTCTGCTAAGTAGTTCACCTTCTCCTACCATATGATCAACCCAACTCGATCGTTGAGACTAGACTCTGACTTTCCAATATGCTTTATTGTTGACATATATCAAACGACTGATTTCTGGTTATCTATCACCAAAAGACAATTGGGTCACCACATAAACATTAAGCAGGATCCCTTCATCAAACTTGGTCAGAAGAAGAATATTTATCATCAAATGTAGAACTGCAATTTGCCATATTGTTACTCCCCAACATTAGGAAGTTGTCCTTCATTCCTAGCTTCATGTTGCCCATTAGGTGAGACAAGGCTCTCAGTGTACGTCAAACCAATACGAAAATGATTAAGAATACCATCGACCACAATATCCTTAATCGTCTCTTTTTTAAAATCATAGGTCACCAACTTCTCATCAGACGTTTTCTCACCCTTAATCAACACCACTTGTTCTTCCCCTAATAGACACAACGGTCTGAGAAACCCCTCCTCGGGCTCTACTATCGTGAACTTAGTAGACCAACACTGATCATTCTTCACCCAAACACGAGTTCTCTTGCTTTTATTAACCGGGAACAAGCAAAGGCGCCCGCCAAGCACACAAAGATTATGGAACACATACCGACTCTCATCAAACTTAGGCAGTGGCACCTCAAAGAACTTCTCATCACTCAAACGTAACGCTATTATAACAGACGAATAAGAAGCAGTCATATGCGAAGCAAGCCAATGAATGCACCCATCAGAAAACACAAGTAAAGACATAAGCGGAACAGCACGGTTGTAGGGTGAGCTCTCAATTAGCCTTGTCCAAGCGCCACTCTTAACTGAAAAGACACTAAAAATCGTCCCGACTCGGTGGTCATAAGGATATATCTCCGGCGTACTTAAACTAACAACCTTATAATCATCCTTAACCTCATCATACCCAAGTCCATACAATGTACAATCTCCACGCTGATCGTGCCTAAAAGGCGAAAGGGGGACAGACCTGATCACTCCAGTTGTCGGGTTCATAAGCCACAATTCCAAGTCACCTAGTAGAAAATTCAGTTCTGAAAATAAGACCAACCCATCACAGGACGCAAGTAACTTTATCCAACGATGAGGTTTATGGAAGGAAATTAGCTTGGTTGCCGAGCTAGGCATTTCGTCGAGCAGTTGGTGGGCGCTGCTGAGAGGGACAGAGAACAGGCCATGTAAAACAGTGGTAAAAAGGAGAGAATGAGTAGGGTTCTTTTGGGTATGTTGGAGATGGGTTTTTATGAAATGAGGTTCGGTTAGTAGGGCTAACCATGACTTTGATACGCACCGGCATCGACCTATGGCTTTTGCCGGTAGCCGGCATAGTATTATGTCGTCTATGATCTCCTGGGGAAGGGAAGGGAGACTCATGTCTAGATCAATAAAACAGGCTTCAATTCTTAGTACTACCCGATGTAAGTTTACACTGGGTGCTTTCTGCCGCAACACGATAACACATACGGAGTACCTCATTATTCACTTTATAAATATACAGTTAGTTAGTACCAGGAACGGCTGAGGCCGGTCTGCTCGCAGAGGGCCTCAGTCGCAATAGGGCCTCACAATTCATAATGTTAGTACCATTCGACGGCAAAAAGCATTGAAATCACAAATTTCCGACAAAGCGTCGGAAATTACTGGACACTTCAACAAAGTGTCAGAAATGATGTATTGACGCTTTTTAGCGTGGGAACATTTATATAAAGCGTCAAAAAAAAGTTTGATTAGGGTCTCAATTTCGGCTACCGTATATTGCCTCTACAAAGTCTAAGTCGTCTCAGGTTGGTACATTTCTATTAGTCACAAATTCAACCGGTATAAATGTATACCCTGCACACCAATGATTGGTTAAAAAAAACGAATCACTAATTTTGATTAGTGAGTAGTGACCCTTTATGGTCAATAATCATCCCACAAAACCTGATTGCATACATGAGACAGGTGTATACAACTATACAAGTATTTGTGCTTAGAATCGTGAATACTGTTAGTCTTCCATATACTAATAAGTCACTCCCTGTATACTAAATAGTCAGTTTATACATGGGAGCATTTGCCTCAATAATCAGTCTCATTTTAAAATCACCAAAAGTTAGGCGATTTTTTTTGAAAGCGAAGTCAAGGGCAATTGATAGATAAGTTTTTCTAACCAATTTGACCATAAACGGGGTTTTGACTTTGTTTGCAGTTTGCACACACAGAAAACTACACGGTGCAGGTGTTTTCCAAATACCCACAGACCCACTGATAAAGGTGCTCACATAAAACACCTTTCTCATAGAGGCTATGTTGCATTCCTACATCATTATTTTCCAGTTCTTTCCAGCGTACTGATTTCATCTGACAATGGAAAAATAGTTCTAACAGAGTCTAAATCCAAATGAATTATTAGTACAGTAATAACATTCCGAGGCTTCGAAAGGATGGTAAAGAAACAAATGGAATACATCTCTACATAGTGTCTTGCAATGTAGTTTTCATTCTTGACAGTGAACGCCTAAAAGCTTTACATAAGCTTTGTGTATTACAACCCTAAGCGATACAAAAATAACAACAGCGCAGAATGAGTTGCTGCAACTACAGTAATAGGAAGAACGGAGAAACTAATTCGGAGACAAGAAATGCACTCTCGCCAGCTGATACTCCTTTCCTAAGATCCAGACTCCAGTTTGCGACCACTGCACATCTTCCCAGTCAAGATTCTCCTCCAAAACCTGTAGAAAGTCAACAGGATAATACACAAAAGACATCATAAATACGATGCCGAAGACGGACGAAAGCTGAGGAAGGGAGGAGGGGATGGAACTGCAACAAAAACTTGGTCAATGTGACGAAGTAGATACAGTCAACAACCGTGAAAATAGTGCATGTATTTCCCTGTCCATAAAGCCCTAAATCTACAGCAACTCAATCAACAAGCACAAACTTCTCACATGGTTGCTGAAACTCATGATGCATATGCAAGCACAAACGTTTTGACTAGTTTGGCACCCAGAGGCTATCACAATTCACAAGGCAATGATTTGAAATTCAATCACAAAGGGTTTCCGAGTGGGAGGTCTGGAAAGTTAGATACAAAAGATTCTTTTCTATTAAGGAGGAACTAAGTACCTCTAAATGATCCAGAGGTAAGGGAATCCCGACGGCTCGCATGGACTTCTGCGGAAGGATCTTCTTACAGCGTGACCAACGGAACATGTCAACAACAACATGATCACCTTCTCCAGTACTTTTCTCGCCATTTGCAAGGTTCTGAGACTTCTCTGTTTCTGCTTCATGAACATGCGAGGCAGATGGTGCTTTAACCATCTTCTCACCAGTAAAGCATAGCTCATACCTACATAAACAGACCACAGAGTAAATATGACACCCAAACGACAGTAAGCCATTCAGAAAGACTAAACATTCAAGGTCTAAACCAAGATGCAAGTCTTCAACAGATTCAATATTGACAGAAAACAAACATAATGTACATTGACACCCAGGATCAACCATCAAAAACTACCCAAGTTGGTAATCTATTAATACCTGCGCGAATGAGTTTCCAAATAAAGAACTTCCCCCTTCTTCAGACGTGCAGAAGTGTACAAGGGCTTCTTCAAGCCCTTGTCAGCTACTATGCTTAGACTATATTTGAGCCTGAAAATTTGAAAAAGAAATGAGCCGAAAAAAGTTCAGCAACAGAAAATTTTAAATCTCAACAGACACATAAGCGCCACAAGATGAGTTCTGGTTTCACGTTGTTACGCAAGTGCTTCAAGTAATTGTACCAATATTCATGCAAGATAGTGCTTCAGTCAATCACTTGGCCAATCATTTCAATCATTTTGGCTGATATATAGTAATCAAATAATGAAGTGGAGGATAATTATCAGTTTGGCACTGCAGAAAGGGGAAAAACATGCTATATATAGTGATGTCTTTCTTTTCATCATTGCTACCCTATATCAGTGTCAATTCTATCTGGGAGCAAATAAATTCTTCTGGAATAAGTAAGATGCTATACCAAGGCTCGTTGCACAGATTGTATTGTATCGTGACTTCTCGTACAAATCTCTGCTGACGTAAAGCATTCTGAAAAGACAAATATATCAAAGTTAATGAATTTCAAAATAATGTAGTCCACCTACAAAAAAGAGCCTTCTATTGTTCCCCTAGACATGTAAAAAAAACAATTAATTGCATCA